>DWCF01002632.1:0-23033 GCA_018230265.1 Delias oraia | reverse complement strand
GTTAAATCCAGTCACTGAAATATCAAAAGAACGTTTAACTCTAATATAATTCATGAAAATGCATTTTTGCGCATTGTCTATATATATCCTATTCATTTAACTTTTAACCATGACTCAAATGATCTATTATTTTCTTATACGTATACCTCATGGTTATAAAAAAAATATAAAAACATTTTTGAGTATACTTAAATACAACAATATATAAAAATATCATAAATCTTAGCAACACAGATATTTGATTAAGGCTTTTTAGCTACCAATCAGGACATTTGTTTTTGCATTAATAATTACAATCAATTAATGTTAAAAATCCTTACGTTGATTAAATGCTAAAGCAGGAACATAAATAACCATTGGTAGAAACAGCACCTAGAAAATACATTAATATTATTTAATTTAATCTAAGGTCATTTCCTCGCAGACAGGTACTCTCAATGACTTCGATTAAACACCTTCGCCTTTAGTATCTATTCGATTTTTTATTTACACTCACACGCGGATTGACAAATACGTAAGTCCAATAAAAAAGATATATAGGTGCTTAATATTGTATCTCTCTTAGAATTTTGTTTTATATTCTTGTTTGATTATCTGTCGTTATTTATGTAAATATATACTGACACTGGCAAAATTGTGACCACTAGTCACAGAGGCCAACAATAAAAATAAGAAGAAGAAACTATGCTATGATCACCCGTGGGTAAGCCATGCATACGCACTAATTTTGCTGGATCGTTCAAAGTAACACTTGCTCACAGAATACTCAACGTGAAACGGTACTTGGACTGTGTTTCGCACAGTGAGTGAGGATATTGAGTCCCTAAAAGTGCCGTTTAAGCGGCATAAAAAGCCGGCAACACAACCAATGCGCGGAATGTGGCGCGGCTGTTCATGGGCCGCGGTGTTCTCTTACCATATAGGAGTACCTGCTTCGTTGTCTGCTATAGAATGATAAAAATTAGTTAAATTACAACAAATCTCAAAAATTCATCTAAAACTATTACAAAAAATTGATACGCATAATACATATATTAATATCCTACATGTATTACCTCAAGCTTCTTCATAAAAAAAATATAAAAATTTCCTACTACTATATAAACGCTAACTAAAGCTACTATATAAGTATAACGCTAATATGGCGTCTTCACGATCATAGAATGATCTCTAAAAATAAACTGCATGTAAAGGCATGTGTGAGTGAATCAATCCACAACAATTCACATTTGTACAGGTGACGATATTGTTTTAAAGTCCATTTATGTGAACGCAAATATATATTTTTTTTAATACGAAATAATATACCTACAGTGGATACATAAAAAAAGCTAGTGATGTCATCCAAATGAGTAATTGTATGTAAATATATTTTTAATATTTTCCTAATTAATACATTTTGTACTTGTACGACAAAATCAATATGTTGCAGGTACATACCTACAAGTAAGTGTTTTACACTTACACCATTTTTACGGCTTCAATTTGTCGAATAAAAATACAAATCGCCAATCGAGATAAGAGTTATTGGCGAAATGTACCACACTTTATATACTGATAATTTTTAATTAAAATTTCGGACCATAAAAACACATTTACTCAAAACTTTTTGGTCAATTTCAATTTGGGATTACCAATTATCAAATAAACAAGTAAAATATTCCAATCAATTAGAATAATTGTAAGAATGAACAAACACAAAATGAACAAAAATAAATAAACACGCAATACTCAGCGTGAAACGGTACTTGTACTGTGTTTCGCAGAGTAAGGAGTGTAATGTGGTGCGGTTGCCCATGGGCGGCGGCCCACCTGCTCCGTTGTCCGCTATACTATAAAAAACGCCAGTAGAATACGGAAAAACAATTTACATATTTTTAACGCAGTCCGTTCAAAAAATAATACAAATCTTTCCTCTCTAGTCTTTATTAACTTTTCTGTATAATAAATTAACATTTTCAAAGCCACCAAATTAGCGTTTTATGTATTAAAGCAGCTATATTTTCCAATTATACTTACTTCGTCCAATAAAAATAAGAATGAAGCAATTGCTCGCACGTGTCTGTTAAAACGCAGCTGGAGATACTATAACAAAAGCAATGTTATATTAATATATAATTATATTAATATATTATATAAATTGCAGTACATATTATATTTATAGCCTGGCTCTGCAAGTGATATTCATCAGAATGTGAACCACAAAAAATATGCATCAAAAGAGATACTCGCATTATCGTCACATGTTCTTATTTTGTTTGGGATCTATTCCCCAAACAATCATTTCGGCAGATCAACCAACAGAAATTCACAAATTATAGCTATAATTTATCTCGATTACATAAACTTTAAAACCAATAAAACCTCACTGAAAACGGCCTAGTGGTTTAGAAGTTATGATATATTAAAAATACAACTCGCCCGTTGATGTGAAAACTTTTTTAATTAATACATGTTTGAAGTGGTCATAGAAAGTACTTCCGTATAATTTTGAATAATTAATTTTGGTGGGTCGTACAGAATAAAAATACTAATTAGAAATCATGAAGAGTAGTTCTACATTGTAAATATTGAACCGGCAACTATCAAATTCAATATGGAATAGTTTGGCCTACTGCCATTTAGTATTCAATACTTCCTAATTTAATGTGTATAATGACTACAGATGAGTTGAAGTCTAGTCATTTACTTTTAGCTAAGCTCATAAATTTATCTGAGCATAGAATATAGAAGGATTTTTGTACCTTGAGAAAAACACTGGCATTTCTACCCGTGGAAGAGCCATGCTGAAGCATATTCGGACACACTAAATGGGCCGGCTCGTTCCAATTGATACCACGGCCTCACAGAATACTCAGCGTGAAACGGTACTTGTACTGTGCTTCGCAGAGTGAATGAATATTTCGGAGGCCCTTAAAAGTGACGCTTAAGCGGCGGAAAAAGCCGGCAACACAACAATTGCACGGACTTTGGCGCAGTTGTTCATGGGCAGCGTTGTTCTCTTACCATATAGGACACCCACCAGCTCCGTTGTCTGCTATACTTTAAAAAATTGGCTATGTTTATCTTGTGCGCAAACAGTCTATGAATATAAAAATGCGTGTAATGTGTGCATGTGACTCGAGTCTGCAGCCATTGTAATAAAACAATAAATTTAAATTACTTTGTTCTATCGCAGCAACTACGAATATGAATATTTGTACTAACACGATTTCAGATAGAATGGATTCTACAGACCTCAGATGTATGATAACATAAGATAAAACTGACCACCATAAATTAGCTCTCACAGATTATGCGGTATTATGTAATATGCAGATTAGATAACTGACGACACAGCTTGTCATTTCACGTCAATCCCGGATGCGATAATTATCTCTATTTTTTACAATGTATTGATAAATTTATCGTCCTATCATTTAAATAAAATCACTTTCGGGTATGTACATGCAAAACCTCTGTTATAAGTAGTTATAGCCATTAGGGGGTCGATCATTGTTCGATATTCGGACATATTACATGCATTTATGCATGTAATATGTCCGAATTATATTTTTACGTTAATATATATTTTTTTTAATTAATTAAACGTGTTTATGATGAGTTTCTGCATGCCAACAAAAAAATTCGCTTCACCTATTATCATACAACATAAAAAAGGTTCACAGATTAAATACAAAAACATAACATCTTGGAAATCCTTGCCAAAACTTGCTGCCGCAGGAAGTTATATTGTTGTTAAACGTACCTCGTAAGAAGAAGAAAGGCGCAGAGTGCAGAACACTGGCAGGTAGACAGTAGCCACTATAAGGCAACTGAGCGCCACACCGACGATCACCAGCCAATACTGTGTGCCGTAATTGTATATTTCCGCTGGTGTACCGAGAATTGTCACACCCGATACATAGCTGTAGAAAAAATACAATTACCTACATTTGCACCTTTGTTGGACATGTATAGATTTCGACATTAGCAACGCGGGTTCTGGTTGGTCTAGGGTTTATCGGACTAACAATTATATAAACAATACGAATCTTTCAGTATATTTGATATTTAATTATACATAATATATTAAAAAGGCTTTCGGGTTAAATTAAGATGTGAGGAATGAGGCAGACACATTTTCATTTGATTTTCAAGTATTTTTAGCTATAAATATACAATTTAGATACAAACCTGTAGTTAAAAAAGCAATTTAATTCGAAAAACGTTATTTCTCTTATCATTACAAGGATAAATAGTAAGAATAATTCGTTTCGTGTAGAGATAAGTAACTAGCTCAGTAAATTAAAAGATAAGTAGTTAGTTTTCATAAAGATAACATTTATGAAAACTAAATTACTAACTCAATTATTATGACTAATCGAAAATATATTTTCCGTACATTTAATAACATCATATCTTGAAGCACATCTTTTATGAGGAACAAAATTAAACTTTAAAACCAAACCACTTTCTGAGTCTTTTTGGTTTGGCATTTTAACATGAAGTATTTAAACAAAAATTCCGGTGGGAGGGCCATGCTGAAGCATATGTGAACGCACTAATTGGGCCGGCTCATCCGAAGTAATACTGCAGGCTCACAGAATACTCAACTTGAAATGGTAGTTAAACTTGAAACTGTGCCTCTACTGTTTCCTGAGGACCTCAAAAATGCCGCTTAATTGGCGTAAAAAACCGGCAACACGACCAATGCGTGGCTGTCGCGCGGTTTTGCATAGGTGGCGGTGTTCTTTTACTAAATAGGAGACTCACCTGCTCCGTTGTCCGCTGTAGGTACTTTAAAATAAAAAGTAGGATGAAGACCTACAAATGGTATAAATAAATGTGAATATAAATCAGAGACGTCCACATCATTTCACATCAATATTCTAATACAATTGTCTTACATAAACTAGTGTTATTTCATTGTCAGTCAGAATCAGTAGCATAGCTACTAAGGGGCTAGGCGGAGCAGTGCCCGGGGCTAAGCCTACTTGTAAAATACGCTTTAAAGCGAGAATAAAAAAAAACAAATTCTTTATGCCATGATTCATTCTATAATAACCGATATGGACTTGTAAGATTTCATCTTTAAATCAACATTTTTTGAACAATAACTCGCTTTCGAAAGTTGCAATACACTTGACAAATGGTAGGTAAACGGTACTTGTTCCCATAGTTTAAGAAAAGCTTTTTGTGCAGGTTCTATTGTTTGATGGTAAAGAATTTTGTATCTTTTCACTTTTATCAGGGTGACAATAATTTTTCGGACATAATTAAAATTTTTAAAAAATATGTATTAAAAGTATGTTTTTCCAAACAAATTCAGCTTATAGCTGAAACAAAACCAATCAATAGAGAGGTTAGCGACGAATATTGATCCACTGATTATTTTTATGAATAACAACTTGAGCAGTTATTGATTTTTTTTGTTAGTATAGAATCCGTCTTCAGGCCACCAAGCAGGGCCTCGCAAAATCTTTCTTGCTCACACAAAATTTAAATCTTGCGCCGCCACTGAGAAGATCAAATGAGGTCACACTAACAGTGATAATTTTATTCGTGGATTCCCCAACGACACTATTATGCCCATTATCATCATCATTTCAGGCGTAAGAAGTCCACTGCTCGACATAGGCCTCTTCCTTGGACTTCCATGAATACAAGTCGGAGGCAACCTGCATTCAGCGTCTTCCGGCGACCTTTATAATGACGTCTGTCCACTTTGTGTGTGTGGACGTAGTTATATATATATTATATATATATATATAGTTATATATATTATACCCACAGTTTGTATAGATTCATTGAAACCGTTGTTAGTATGGACATTGGACATGTGTGAAAACGTTAGAGTAAGATATTAGATTTGTATGGTACGATGACATCTTTGACAGCCGCACAACACGCTCCTAAACTTCTATTGCATTTAATTGTATTTTGTAACGTTCAGAAAAATAAAAGGCGCGTGCAAGGTGCGACTTCTTATTTCTAAAATTATGGATAAAAAGAAGAAACCTAGTTGTGCATTTAAACGCAAACATCGCCAGGAAAGAGAAGAAACAAAAATTGCCAAATTTTTTTCACCAAAATATTTACCTCAACTTACATGACGAATTATGTAAAGAAATAATGAAAAAATATGGAATGCTAGAATGCGACCTCAAAGAAGTATTTACAGCAATGTTATTATTATGTACAATTCCTGTCACTTCTGCAGCAGCTGAAAGATCATTTAAAAAATGAAAATAATAAAAAAAATACTTAAGAAATAATATAGGCCAAACTCGACTGCGACATTAATCGCTGATAGCAATTGTAAACAAAACAGCATCAAGCCTGGATTTATGTCATTGTGTCATTGATAATTTTGCGAAAATATAGCTGGGAAAAAATTGTGAATATAATTGTTTTTAAGTCAGTTGGTAGGCCAAATTTCATATTTTTATTTGATTAAACCTAATCAATTATATAGCAATGGGCACCATTCTCTAATTTGCCACAGGGCCCTTGGTTACCTAGCTACGCCACTGCAAAGAATGAGTAGATTGAAGTGAAATATTTATATGATATACTTTATACATAGTTCTTTATTAAAGACATTGTTTTGTAGAAATACTTTCATTATCTCCGACTTGCCATCGGATATAATAACTAGATTGGAATTCTAACAT
This sequence comes from Delias oraia, assembly GCA_018230265.1. Classification (NCBI taxonomy): domain Eukaryota; kingdom Metazoa; phylum Arthropoda; class Insecta; order Lepidoptera; family Pieridae; genus Delias; species Delias oraia. The sequence continues at coordinate 16,377 of DWCF01002632.1, read as the reverse complement.
ACGTAAAGACGAACAGACTCTTAATCATAACATAGAAATGAATGAGTCTTGTATTGAAAATCATAAGTGCGATGCTCAAAGCACAGAATCATTGAAAAGTCACAACAATTTAATTTTTTCTATTTTGTCTCTTAAAAAATTACATTAAAGTCTGAGTAATTAGGTATTTAGTAATGGATACCACAGGACTATTGATGTTCATTTGTTTTGATATATCGGCAATTACTATACGATTATTATTAGAATAAATACCAGTTGTTAAGACCGTCCGTAACGGTTTTAACTAAGCCGGGTTAATAAGAGTTGGGAACGGGACCAGGTACCAAAACCCTCATTCTTTAGTACTACCGCGTGTCCCAATAAAGATTTGTATAAGAAAAAATTGTATAAATTCTATGTTTACAGATCGATCATTTAAAAAAAAATTATATAATGCCCAGTCCATACACGAAAAAAAATATTTGATAAGATTGCATTCAGAGTAAAAAAAATTGTTTCGTTTATAAACAATAATTTAAAATAATAAATCAAAATTATCAACATGTAAGGCGGAGTGTTTTATTTCACATATATGTACGTTCACATATGTATATAATTATGGTTTTGTAATACTGACGTAAATGCAAGAATTTACTTCACCCGCTTTTAAAGTTATATCTCGTATAAATCATATTAAATTATATTTATATATTATTGTTTATTTTATTTATCTTCCCTAAATACTGACAATTATAAAATAGATTTTTACTTAGGCATTCATTTATTATTTTATATGGTATAGCGGACAACAAAGCAGGTGGGTCTCCTATATGGTAAGAAAACACCACCTACCATAGACAACCGCGTCATAATCTACGCATTGGTTAGGTTTAGGTTTTTCTAGCTAGGTTTTTCTAAGGACCTTCGATATCCTCACTCAGTTAGCGAAACAGTACAAATACCGTTTCAAATACAACTACCATTTTACGACGAGTATCTGAGAGCCCGTGGTATCACTTCGGTCGAGCCGACCCTATTAGTGCGTTAGCGTATGCTTCAGCATGGCTCTTCCACGGGAGCGATTATATGAATAATTATATTATATACCTTGCAATAAGTGACATAGCGACAGGAAACGTCGACATGGACTTTCCCCCGAGAAGGTAGTCCTTAAGATCTCGTACAGCCTTCGTCCTGGATCCCACTGCACTGTACCAAATTCCTCCAGCACAGGACAACGTACATAGTGTCCCAAACACCACATAGTCACCGACACCAAAACCGCCTTCAGACAATGTAAACGACATCTCGATTCTAAAAAAAATATTTTTATTCGAAACAACTGAATAAATACCTAATAAGTACATATTAACATGAGACTATATGCATTTTTATATCTACTTCTATACAATGACCATTACATATACCAGACCATTATACCAGAGATATACAAATACAATTCAATTACAATACAAATATAAAAATTCAAACATGAACAATATCTTAACTGTTTTAGTTTTTATATAATATTATGTCGATCAGATTTTTTTAATTTTAAGGTCAATCCATCTGTAACATATATTTAAGATTTATTATCAATCTAAGGTCATCGACATATTGTCCACATAACGATTAAGTTGACAACAATAGTTTATCAAATAACCGTTTTTTTCTAATGTTACAATTTCAATTCTATTTCCCTAATTTAAGTACTTGAAACAATTATTTGTACACGGAAGACGTGTATTGTTTGTAAAATGACGCATTCGTATTACATGAAAGAACCCATAATTCTAAGAGAGAAAAATACAACTGTTTTGTGATCTTGTAACACCAGATAATGGTGATTAGATCTTATGAGATATTAATTTGACCTCGACGAGTCCAAAGTCCATACCTAGAATCCGTAACGATAAAATAAGTCCTATTTACATTAAACTTGACACAAAAATGATTGCGCTCATCTTTTCGAATTACCCGAAAGTTTTATTATTTTCAACTAGCATTATTTATCATTTTGAAATAAAAAATGTATAAACGGACATTTCAATAGTGTACGAACAAAGTACCTACCTAACTTTCCCTAAGATTTGCCTATTCTGTCGAGTTAATTCATAATATATAATATTCAAATTATTATAACTCTGTGCTTTATTTTAATATTTTTATTTAACTAAAAAAACAATGATATAAAAAGCTGACTTTATCAATTCATTTAAAGCTTGATCGGATTCTTATCGTTGAATATATCACAAAAATGAGAATAGATATTCAAAATTCAAGAATTGCTAATTAACCATCGCCTCTGAAGAAGGTTACACAATTAATATGTATAGCGTCCCAGTCAATTTCTGGGACAAAAAAGACATTTCGTTTTGGAACCCCAAATGACCTAATATAATGTGCATCATTGCACTTTGAAAAACATTGGATGTGCATTTTAAGTTATAGGTTACCATGGAAACCAATCATTGCTAGGCGTGACAGGCATACCCTGCATAAAATATATGCGAATAATTACTCACTACTGCTTTTCTAGGAAACGAAAAAGGTCGTAATAAATCCATGTCACCATATATTATAGAACTTGTGTAAAAAAAATAGTGTTTAACCAAGATCAAGAGCAATTAATAATACATACATAGTTTTTCCTTGTTTAAAACCATCAATAGGTAGAAATAACTACGGAAACTGCAAGGAATTTTTATTACTATTTTTTCAAGCAAAAATCACAATGTCTATATTTTAAATTATATTTCTATTAAACAAAATAAAAATTACCTTTATAATACTTCACAAATAGAAATAATATGCGGAAGCATTAGGAAATTCATCACATAATATGATATTTTGCCAATGTTACAAGCAAGGGCAACAAGAGGAGTGCCCAAATGGTTAAAGATTGACAACTATTTCTCGTATCACTGAATATATCCAGTCCACTTTCACTATATACCGTCGACACCATTAACTCTCGGAGATGCAAGAACACATTATTTACAACATTTAGTAACGTAAAGGATTTTAAACTTGTGTATAATTCGCGCGTCTCTGTAGCATTAAATAAATGTCAATGTCAAACAACGCGTATTCACTGTCACTTGTAATTATTATTAACCATAACAATTTTTATACATACATTTCAATGCCTGACTTTAACAACATATCAATGCGCACGAGCCGAGGATTTATAAATGAATGAATAAATTACGAAGTCAATAACATTTGTCACACATTTCACTGATCAACACGCGTTAACAGCTGTTTACGATTTTTGCAGCGGCTGTTCTATATGATATGAAGTATGTGAAACACAAATTCATTCATTACTAGTAGCTACTGACATCTATGGATGAATTGCGAAAACTTCAAACAGTAACATTCTGTTTTATCGACATAGCTGGCCAATCACACAAACTTCAGTGTTAATAAAAAACGTGCCAAACATTAAATTACGTTTCTAACATTGAATATTAATTGATTATTAATTGTCTTAACAAATATTATAAAAATATTTATGGAGTTTTTCTCATTTTTAATCTTTGGAAGTTTAATTGCAGTATCTTGTTTTTTTGGATGACAATTACGCAAAAAATAAGAAGAAATGCCAAATAAAATGTCAGTGGCAATTCAAACGAGCTTTATTTATCATTTTTTTAAACAATATAAATAAACATGCCACCTAAAGAAACACCTAAAAAACCAACAACACAAATTCAGAGACCCAATGTAAGCGATGCTACTTTAAATTATATTCCTAAAGATGCTTTAGAAGGTAAAACATTTTCACTAAGTGATCGAATCATTTTTATCAAGTGATCGAAAATATTTTATAATGAACAATATATTATTTAGGCTATCAAAATCGAATTGAAACTGGAATAGATTGGACTTTAGTAGAAGCAGCTGGGAGATATCATAAACAGAAATGTCTTAAAGAAAACATACCACGGATACCATTTTCTATCGCGCTTGAAAATAAAATAAAGTCAAGTATATTGTATGGCTTTTTTGATGAGGAAAGTAACATCAGTCTTGAAGAGCATTGGGAAATTATATTACCAATGATATTATGGGATAATGAAAAGTTTGCAAATGAGGAAGGAAAAATTTGTTTTAATAATTGCAATTGTATCACAGATGATTTGCTAACCTTAATCAAAAAGTCGGTTAAGCTTAACGATCGGAAAATTCTGAAACATGAATTGTATTTGGTGAATGTTTTGCGAGTGAGCGACGTTGAGGTAATCCCTGCTAAAATATAAAAGTAATTGAAATATTGCTTTTTAATATTAATATTAATCATCATCATCATCAGCCTATCAAGTCCGCTGCTGGACATAGGCCTCCCCCAAACACGCCCACCTATTACGATCTTGAGCGATCTGGATCCAGCGGTTACCCGGGACCCTCATGATTGTCTTTCCATCGCGTGGCGAGACGTCTTACTTTGCGTTTTCCAATATGCGGTCGCCACTCAAGAACCTTTCTTCCCCAGCGGGTGTCAGTCGAGCGATGTGGCCAGCCCATTGCCAATTCAACTTACTAATACGGCGGGCAATGTCGGTTTCTTTGATTTGGCTGCGGATAACCTCATTTCTGATATTATTCGCAGCGAAACTCCGAGCATTGCCCTCTCCCTAGCTCGCTGAGTGACTCTCAGCTTCTCCATCTGGCCCATCGTAATATTAATATAAAATTTGTATTGACAATTGCATTAACAGATGACGGAGTTGGATCCCGGTTTGAAAGAATTTAAAGACTTGGTGACATTAAATCTAACTTGTAATTACATAGATAAAATTGATCCCGAATTGTTGCCCCCCGACATCAAATTACTTGAGTTGCAAGCAAATCGTTTGAGTGATGTCGAACATTTTGCTGAATATTTACCATCAGATATGACATATTTGGGGCTTAGCAGAAATCTATTAAATGACGGTAAGTACTAATGTATTGAATTATTTCAACAATCGGTCCGGAGTTAATTTGATAGGGTTCTATAAAAAAATACTACATGTTTAATGGAATAAATCTTTATAAATAATAGGTAAGATACATTTCGTTCACCTAAGGTTTAAAGTAAAAAATAAAATGAAAATTGGTCGCCATGGAAACATTGTGGTACAGACCTTAATAGATGATAATATAATTTATCATATTTTGTGATAAAAATCTTTATGGAGGTTGAAGTTATGCTTCAAACTTAGTACCAAATGTATTGTCAGCTGCTGATTTAGTTGAGCCTAATAAAGTAATAAATAAGATTTATTTCATAAATGAACACTTTTTTGATAATTTATTAACTAATTTTCATAATATATAATGTATCTATGTTGATTATTCCCTCCCAGATAGTTTAGTATCTTTGGCTCGCCTACCGCATCACATAACAGTTTTGGATTTATCTGACAATGACATCTATGATCTTAACTCGGTACTAGACCCATTAGTGCTCCTTCCAAGTTTGACTGCTTTGCAACTGGCGGGGAATCCATGTGCAGTAAGTTGTGCATATTTAGAACTTTTACGTATAGATGTCATTACTATTAATGTTTTATATTATTTTTATTAAAATTCCACGGTGGATATTATTTGTTCATGTTTCAGGGACATACTTTAATTTAATAGTAAGCTATTTATATCACACATTTTCAAATCTTTAATAACCATAAAAATACAAAGAAAGTTCTAATTACTTAATTTATTTTTTATGGTAACGGTGGCAAACGCTGAAACTGTATTAAGCTATTATCCGCTTATTGCACCTAGACTAGCTCTTGCAGTCTCCGGTGCGTTATAAATGTAAAGCTGCTTATAGGTTAAAGTGATTAAAATTTTATGATTGGTAAAGGTTTACTTAACGGCGGTACACAGCAAATTATAATATGATTTTCCTTTGGAAATTGTAGGTATGCGCAGCCTACTCCCGGACGACTCTATCGCGATTACCGCGTCTCCTTTGGTTGGACAGCAGAGAAATTCTTCCTTCTGATCGCCCGATAGAGCCCTTCGAACCGCACCCGGATGATTTACGCTCTACATACTTTAACTTCACAGTGTATCGTATCATGTCCGTCCTTCAGCCACCGAAAGCAGAAAAGGTAACAAGTTTAAATACAGTTTTCGTGCATTTAATTTTTTTTTTCAAGGAATTTTTTCTATAAGTTACTTTAAATATTTTTTTACTAATAAATCTGAACTTAATTTGTAATAATATACAATACTTGAGGACCCGGTAGATGACCATTTATAAATTCTCAGCAATCCTTGGACCCTTCAAACCTAATAAATCGATAAACGTTTCTCTTAAGTGTTAGAATAAAAAGTCTATATATTAATCCAGATGTCACAAACCCCCATACGTAATTTCAAAAATCTGTTTGCCTTTTTGAGTTATAAATAACTAAAATAATCTTATTTATTATATACCTATCATCATTCATCATTTAAGCCGCAGGACGTTAACTGCTCGACATAGGACTCCCCTTTGGACCTGCATGCATACCTATCGGAGGCGATCGGCATCCAGATTTCCGGTGACCTTTATAAGGTCGTCTGTCCATCTTGTGGGTGGACGCATTATATATATAGATGTCTAAATAATTAAAGGGTGCAGTGACAGCCTTCTATGTGGAGTTGGAGTTGCCCCTGCTAGACGGTGTCAGGCGGCAATTTTTAATGTTCCGTAGAAATGAATCATTGATTGAAATGATGCCACCACCTGAAGATGAAGCCTGGAGCGATTGTAGACACAACTCGGAAGTTGAGAGCAAAGAGCTTATTGGTATTCATGAAAAAATATTCTTCTATTTCTATATTCTCAGTTAATCACGATTTAAACTGTCTTGTATGTCTGTACATTCGTTGCTTGCCATATCATCGATCGTTTAAAAATTTAATATCAATCAATTTTATGAAATATAGAGGAATAGTTTCGTTTGGTTTAAAATATTCGCTTATTGCAAAGTTTATTTTATTTTATAATGTTTTTTTTAAGATTTACGTCGTGTTCACAAAACAATCTTTGAATATTTTTAAATATGTTTTGTATTATATTGTTTCAGATCCAGAAGCATCATCTCATGCGTCTGATATTTACGCTCGCCTAACAACAAAGAATTCTCGTATGATATGCAATTACACTACATTCGAAAGTAACAGGATTCAATGGAACAAAATTATGAACTTTCAGGAACCAACTGTTAGGATATTTTGTCCAAACCTCACTGCGCTGAGAGATACATTTAGGACTACCGTAACATTGAGACTGATATATTCTGTGGTAAACCAATTTTATATTCATCATCATCATCAGCCTATTAAGTCCACTGCTGGACATAAGCCATAGGCCTCCCCCAAAGACGCTCACCTATTGCGATCTTGAGCGATCTGGATCCAGCGGTTGCCGGCGACCATCATGAGATCGTCTTTCCATCGCGTGCGTCCCACTCTGCGTTTTCCGGTACGCGGTCGCCATTCGAGAACCTTTCTTCCCCATCCATTGTCGGTTCGTCAAGCGATGTGGAAAGCCCATGGCTCTTCAACTTACTAATAGTATTAGTAAGTTTAAAGAATTTAAGATTATTTTTGGTAAAATATTTAAGACTGGAAAAAATTAACTTATATGTCACGATCAAAGCGTGTAATTTCCAGACAATTGTAAGCAAACCAGGTAAATCAGACAAAAAGAGTGCGCTATCTTTCAAACCGCCAGGGGAACAACGAGTTACCTTGGCCACGATTAAGTGTGGCCTAAAAAGGCTTGATTGGAGCCAAAATTCGCAACACTTCCATTGGGATGACTCACTCGATACCGCAGATGCTATACATTGGGGCGACGGCGATCTCTCAGTAAGTATACACATTGCTTCTATATAATTTCAAGCCTAATAAGTAATGGAACTTAATACGAAATGGATTTTATTTCATAATTATTTTTATAAACGAAATTCAATCTTTTATATAACGGAATCCTTTTTTTAAATTGTTTATGTATGATGTAGCAGATAACGTAGCAGTTGGGTCTCCTATATGGTTAGACAATACCGCCGCCCATGGACAGCCGCGCCAGTCGCCACAGTCCGCATATTGGTTGTCTTGCAGGCTTTTTATTTTAAAGGCGTCCGATATCCTGATCACTCAGCGTAACACAGTACAAGTACCGTTTCACGTTGAGCATTCAGTGATCCAATGTTATCGCTTCGGACGAGCCGGCCCTATTAGCGCGTCCCCATATGTCCTGTTACAGATACTACAATATAGTATAGGAGTGGTAAAGCCATCGAAAGGTAAGCCTGAAACGGATCCCACGTCCTCAAGGCAACTACCACCGGATAACCTCACCTGCCACTTTGGATTCGGCATTGACACCATACGAGCTTAAAGACATTTGGCCATTTTTAATCATTTAACGAGGAACATTTCAATAAATGTATTTATTAATTTGCTTTGCCTTTTTACGTAAACAAATAGGGCCTAAATAATTGAAATTAAATATATTAAGATTGTCGTTAATATTTAATAAAATTAAGAATAAAAGGAACACAAACAGATATATAGATAAATAACACATACATGCTTAGAGCATTTATCTCTACATTTGGAGAGACGTGTTTTAAAGATGTTTATGTAGTAAAAAAGGCTATATTCACCTAAAATATGCAAATTTCGTAATGGTTTCCTTAGTGAACTATTGGTGCGATATATTTCGTCCTTAAACACTGGCTTCCTCAATTGAATGGTCAGTCAGCTGGGTTCACAAGTGCTGTGTCAGTGAACCATGGCGGGGGATCTACACGAACGTTGGGGCAGTCAATCGGAGTATTTGCTCTCTTGTCTCGGATATGCTGTCGGTATTGGAAATTTGTGGCGGTTTCCATATTTGTGCTATCGAAACGGCGGGGGTAAGTTATTTTTTTATTTACTAGCAGTATGTTTTACTAGATATATTTGCACAGGTAGACCTCACTGATTGACTGTAACGTATGCCAGATGTAATATTGAGACAGATATGTTTATTATTGCATGTTACATAGATAAAATAAACGTCTAACTTACCGAACTTACTTACTTAAAATTCGACGTTTATTTTTTAATACATAAGATATATATAATTTATATTACATATAATATAATTCATAAAATATATTTAGTCAATGTATCAATCATACATCCATTTAAAATCAAATTTCGACCTTTGTTAATATATTTATCCTCAGTATTTTTTATAGTATAACAGACAACAGAGCGGGTGACTCTCCTATATGGTAAACGAAAACCGCCTCCCATGGACAATCGCGCCAAAATCCGCCGTTTGGTGTGTTGCCGGCTTTTTTTATGCCGCTATATTTTCCAGCGCTATTATTATAAGCTGTATAATTTCAAGAGCCTCCAATATCCCCACTCACTCAGCGAAACATAGTACAAATATCGTTTCATGCTGAGCAATTTGTGAGGCCGAAGTATCACTCACAGCCGAGCCGGGCTAATTAGTGCGTCAGCATATGCTTCAGCATGGCTCACCCACGGGTAATGAAAGAGATAGTTTTTTCGTATGTATTGATAATGATATAATGGTTTAGAGTTAAAGATATATATTTCAGGTGCATTTTTGATTCCCTATCTATTGACATTAGCGGTATGTGCGATTCCGCTGGTCTATTTAGAGACCACTTTGGGTCAATTTGCAAGTGCCGGATGTATTTCTGTCTTCAACATCAACCCTTTGTTCAAAGGTAATAATTGTTTAACAATAATATATAATATTAGTTAAGATATAACTGTTAAATTATTAGTCGGATTGGAGTAAAATTAAAAATAATTGAATATAATAGCTACTATTCTCTCAAGATAACTTAATTCTGTGATTTCTGCCGAAAATCAAAAATTATAACAATTTTGTATTAAGTAAGTAACCTTATATAAAAATAGAAGATACAGAATCATATTATTGTATGTATCAATTTAGCCTCTTTGACTGGCAAATCATCGTAATTTATTTCTTGTCTTCCTGTATTACTGTTTTTTATCAGGGGCTGGGTACACGATGGTCGTTTTGAATGTAATCGTTGTTACCTACTTTGCGGCTTTAATGGCGTATCCCTTACTATACATATACCACTCCTTTAGCACGCCACTGCCTTGGCAGAACTGTGGGAATTCTTGGAACACGGATAGATGTGTTGAGGTATAGATTTTTAATTTGTCATCCGAGACACATTATCTTGTGCTTAAAATAAAATGATTTCATTTAAACTATTGCAAAAACCTTAAGAATTTGGTCGTTGACTCGATGCATTTCTTTAGGTTCTTGCAACCTGAATCTAGAGTTCTACATGTGAACTGCTGTTTTTGTACAAGAGATTACCTTTTTTATGGTATGGCGAACAACGGAGTAGTTGGGTCTCCTATATGATAGGACAATACCACCGCCCATGGAAAACCGCACCAGTCCGCGCTTTTTTTTTGTTACCGACTTTTAACGCCGCTAAAGCATTAGCATTTTAACTTAACAAGATTGTATATAATTATATATATTTCTAATTTAAATATGGTTGTAAATGTATTAATAGTTAATCGCTTAACTGTTCTAAAACTTTGTCATATATTTGCGTAGACACTATCCATTTAACTGCTTTATCAAATTAATTTATGATCTGATATTTTGTGTATATATATTTCTGTGTAGATAACAAGTAATTCGAGTTTATTAATGAATGGAAGTACAACACCAGAAGATGAGTTTTATCAGTAAGATTTATTAATTTTTCCTAAACTTTATTTCTAGGTGTGATTAAACTGAAACTTAATTTTTATACGACCTTGGTAATAAGCCATTATTAAAGCCATTTATAAAATTAAATATTATTTTTTATATAATTTGAATAACCAAATGAAAATACTCTTAACGGTTTCAGCATACGACTCTTACAAATGTCCCCAAATATTACCCAAATTGGTGGGATAGTGTGGCCAGTCTTTTGGTGTAACTTGCTCGCATGGATACTAGTATACTTATCAATTTGTAATGGCGTTAAAAGTGTTGGAAAGGTAAATAAATCAAATTTATTGATATTTATAAAGCGTGGAATATATATCTTTATATACCAGTAGTTGGCCAGAATTCAGTGCCGTAGGTCCCTAGAATTCGACTTGATATATTAGAAGATTTAATAAATAAACTCTTTCTTTTAACAAAGCAAAGTTTTTGGCACCCCTACTCTTTAGAAGGGGGCAGTATAGCTCTTGTTTTGGAACTCTTAATTCATAAATTTATATTTAAACAAGAAGTTTCCAAATTTTGCCATTATAGCGTTATTGATTGAGCTATATTTGTTTCATCATAAACTGTTTAATATTAATTTCAGATTGTATATTTTACGGTACTATTTCCGTATGTCATCCTATTTGCTTTATTAGTTCGTGGAACGACATTGCCAGGGGCTTGGCAGGGTATATTATATTACGCGCTGCCAGATTGGAGTCAATTGTGTAAGCCGAAGGTAATAAATTTTGATGAAATATAGTCGAACCGGATTAAGTGAGAAATAAGATTGAAACTTTCCTGTATATTGAAATGTTCTCTACTATTATATAAGTACGAATTTAGAGTGGTAATTTTAATGAATTTGTGAATCCTCGCTATCGTGTTAGGAATACAAAAATATATCAGCTATTATCTAAACATACAACACTTTTAGTTAAAGAATGCAAATCCGAAGAAACAAAAAAGGGTATTAAAAAGATTTAAAAATAAATTTTTAGATAAAGAACAGAAATATTACTTTTGTTATTGTAGGTATGGGTTGATGCTGCCTCCCAAGTTTTCTTCTCTGTCGGCCCGGGATGGGGTGGACTTGTGAGCATGGCTAGTTTCAACAGATTTAATTATAATAATTTACGGTAAATATATAGATAGATAAGTTTAAATAATTTAATAAGACATTATATCTGAGGATAATTCACTCAGTATCTTCTGTCTCATTTGTCACGGGGAGTGTAACTAACTTAAATATTAATTTCATATTAAATTGATATGAACAAATAATTTAACATTAATAAAACTATATGACTTAGGTCCTCCATTATAGTACCAGTAATATGTTGTGGAACAAGTATTCTCGCTGGATTTGTGGTATTTTCCGTGTTGGGGTTTGCAGCGGAAAGGGCCGGAGTGCCAATAGCTGAAGTGGCTACAGCTGGACCTGGGCTGGCCTTCGTCACATATCCGACAGCAGTATCTATGATGCCAGCACCTAACTTCTGGGCAATAATGTTTTTCAGTATGCTATTCTTTCTAGGGATTGATTCTATGGTAAATACATATTTATTGAATAAATTCTTCATTAATAAACGAAATTGAAATACATATCATCATAGTTTCAGCCGTAAGACGTCCACTGCTGGACATAGGCCTATCCCTTACACCTTCCTAATTACTTATATAATCATACGCCTTTTAATCTAAGACAAGGCCATTTAGTTTACAACAATTTAGGTACTTATAAATAATATGTCCTGCAGCTTGGAGTGCCTTTCGCCATAAACCTACAACTCTTTCCACAGGTTCCATCCATCAATTCATTACACTTGTGATATATTTCTCTTGATCACATAATGACAATACAAGTTATAACTAAAATATATTTCTAAAACGTTCTTAATCATTACATTTACATAAATACGCAAGTATTATATATTCGAAATTGATACGAAAGAAAATGATATTAAAGTTATAAGATATTTGAAAAAGTTGTTTGAAAGTAAACAGTTGGTAATCTCCAATCACAAAAATAAACCTCTTTGATATACGGCTACCGATTTCATATTAAGTACAACGATGTGATTGCATTCCATGAATCAGTTTATATACGAGTAAATCAGAATTGAATGTCAATCATGATTGCCTGCGTTCGCACCTCGCAAATCGTTTTATGAATCACGCTTCTATTTCAACGAAACATTTCAAATTTGAATTGAAAAATGTGTTTTGCCATGTGTACATTTTAAAGACATTCTTACATTATCGTAGGACCAATTTATTGTAAACATAATAACATAAGTAAAAGAGACATCTTTTAAAACGTGTTGAGATTATAAAAGGACATCATGTATTCTAAATAATAATTCTTAGTGCACGACAAGATAAATATACCCACTGCATCTTCTTTCGCGCATTCTTTTATAAACGTGACACGTATTTTTCTTCTCAGTTTGTAACAATTGAAGCTGTGATATCGGGAATTCTTGATGAGTTTCCACAGCTAAGACTACGAAAGGGGATGATTACATTTATCACGTGTATATGCTTGTTCATTGCGTCCATTGTTTGCACCACGAGGGTAAGATTTCTTATTTTGACATTTTTATTATGAAAAAAATACTTCCCATTATATATTTTTCTAGTCTTCTATTAGTTCTGTTGAAAAATTATTATTAATACGTGGTAGATCCTTAGAATAGATAGTCAGGTGACGATATGTTAATATGAATTCGTACGTTGATGATGATAATCGTTTGAAACTGTGGCAAATGAGCAAGAGGCTCATTTAGGGTAAACGTTCCTCTGCCCATGGATACCTTTACCACACTAGCCTTTGCAGGATCGCGGGTGCGTTGTCGGCCTGTAGTTGTGTCGATTTTATACGCCGTTTAAGCGGTGAGTGAATATTTGTAGGCCTCCAGTATTCAGAGAAATATGCTACTCCTATTTAGCGCATCAGCGAATATCAATTCAATCAGAATATAATTCTGTAAGCTTATGGTAACATTCCAGACAAGTTGGCAGAAGCATATGCTTCAGCATGGCTCTTCTACGGGGATGTCTATTATGAAATTCACCCGGCCATAATTGACACACGTCTTTTCAAAGTTTAAATACAATTTATAAATTTAAAAACCTACTAAAATATGTATTAAAGTAGCGCAGTAGTCATGAAGTCTACGATTTTTACGCAAACAATGTAATGGAGTAGTAAAATGCGGTACAACTATAATACTGCAGTAATCCTTGTACTATATATCTTTCATTTAGGTTAAAGACCTTTATATGGCAAACTAAGTTATAGCTTCAGTCATAAGATTACAGATAAGTCTCAAAGCTGGAAAACTGCCAAAACAATTACGTAAGGAAGGAAAAAATAGTCGCATAAACATTATTTATGCGCCCCCATTGTCACAACTTCGGCTCAAAATTGTTCTTTAAAATAATTTAATTAAAATTTCATCTTGATTTTTATATTCTATAGCGGACAACGGAGCAGATGGGTCTCCTGTATGGTAAGCAAACACTGCCGCCAATGGACAACCGTGCTACATTCCGCACATTGGTTGTGTTGCCGATTTTTTACGCCGCTTAAGCGGCACTTTTAAAAGCCTCCGATATCCTCACTCACACTGCGAAAAACAGTACAAGTATCGTTTCACGCCGAGTATTCTGTGAGCCCGTGGTATCACTTCGGACGAGCCGACCCATTTAGTGCGTCAGCATATGCTTCAGCATGGTTCTTCCACGAGAACTTGAACTCGAGAACTGTTAACCATAACTTAAAAGTATAACCTGAAATTAAATAGTTTTTATTAAAGGACATGTATAAGTTTTTATGGCCGTTTTTGATTCAATATCCTTTTTACGCCCACAGGCTGGTCTGCATATAGTTGGACTTCTAGACGCCCACGTAGCAAATATAAGTGTACCGTTAGTCTGTTTATTGGAGCTTATAGCAACTAGTTACATATATGGATCTAAAAACATGGCTGCAGATGTTCAGTTCATGACGGGAAGACCTCTGAACAAAGCGTGGTTGATATTGTGGAAATATGTCGTACCAGTTTATTTAATGGTATGAAACAACATAAATTATTACGTTTAGATCTTTATAATTGTTTTTAAACATAAGAACAGGCTCAATTCATTAGGAATCTAGTTAAATATAACCTCATCTGAAGAAATTCAGTTGAGTTTATATTTAACTAGATTACATGGAGAACGTGTAACAAAGAATAAAAAATGTTTATTTATTTAAGTTTTAATACTACATTAAACTTTTATAAACTTATTTTTACTAAAAATATTTCTTAATTGGTAGTGTATATTAATTTTTAAAAATGTAATTAATTTTTGTTTAAGATTATGATCTCATACTCCTTGAGTGAGATGTCAGATGTGGCGGGTTGGTTTGTCGCTTTGATCTCGGTTATTTTCATTCCAATACACGCAGTTCAACTTATATTAAAAACTAAAGGGTCCTTCAAACAGGTAATGATATACATATATATATCATTCTACAATTATCGTAAATATCATGATTAATACATTGTTTTTGTATTAATTTAATATTTATTTGCAACTATTAGCGTAATATAATATAACAATATAAATTATTATTTTTTTGTAAAAATGCATTTAAATTGCAGAGACTTCGCGCCACTTGTCAACCGAACAATTTGTGGGGTCCCGTGGAACCAGATATTAAGATTTGTTGGGAAGCTTCTAAACGTCAGATGTTGCCTTTAGAATCCATAGCCCATACTAATTGTGTACAAAGAACGAATAAAAACTAACAGACTTATTTAATTTATAGCTTATATATAATAATTGAAATCATGCATACTGTATAGTCCATTTATATATACATTACACGAATATATTTGCTGTGTTTGTACGAAAATAATATAATAAATAATTAAATATAATAAATAATAAAATAATATAAAACACGGATGAGATGGCAGGTGATATATAAAATAATAAATAAAATATATTTTTAATCCATCAAGTTTCCATAGCAACCATGTGCTACACGGTCACCTTAAATAAAGAGCACGTCTATGCGATATCACATTTTACGTCAAACGATTCATGCGATTCAATATACAGTGTCTTTTAACAAAGATGGGTCGAAGTTCACACTTAAAGATGTGGTTGGTTGTTTACCGAACCGGTTGCCTCAAATTTGGTCACCAATAATTGGAGAATAGATTTTGAAGGGCCACCGCGTCTGTCCTAAAATGCGCGCAATGTTTGTGCTAACGAATAAATAAAAAAAATTAATTATTTGCACATTTTTCTTAACCGCGTAACTTGCCATGATGATTTGGTACCATTGGCTGAATAAGAAAAACAGATTTGACAGATGCCGCCGAAACAAAATGGCCGCCACAGTCTTTTAACATAGACCTGCACTATTTGAAAGACCCTAACATGCCTGGCAAAATTATGTCCGCTATTCACAGAATCCAAAAAATAAGAAGAATATACATACAATTTATTAAAACATTAATACTGTGCCCTGCCATGTTTTAAGCTCATGGAAGAATGTCTTCTTCTTCTTCATCAGCCCATTCAAGTCCACTGCTGGACATAGGCCTCCCTCAAAGACGCCCACCCGCTGCGAT
>DWCF01002631.1:0-23041 GCA_018230265.1 Delias oraia | reverse complement strand
TAGGACCTGCTTCGTTGTCCGCTATAGTATAAAATAAAAACTTACTTTAAGAGATCATGGATAAGCACTAATATTACCTAATACTGAAAATTAATCTCCTTATTTATAAACTTGCCTAAAATCTTAAGCATTGTTTTTTATGAACATGGAATGGCTTGACAGTGACCGAGCGAGGGAGAGCCATGCTATATGCTGACACACTAGTTGAGCCGGCTGAGTCGATAGTCGATACCATGGGCTAAATGTGTTACGATATCGGAGGCTTGTGAAATTATATCGCTGAATCAATATTAAAACTCAGCAACACAACCAAAGCCCGCTATACCGTAATATTAGCCTTCGAGTGGTAGAATATTTAAGAATTGTTTAACGTACTCGTTTATAAATTAGGGATTCTTGTTCTTTCAGTATTTCTTTCAGAAATGGAATGAACATAAAATGTTTGTCATGTGTAATGATATAAATTTACTATAACTAAAACTGTTACTGAAAATTGACTACATTATAATTAAGATATTGAAAGAAAGGTTAAGTGACTCGTGTGTTTTTTTTCCAGTATGGCAAACCCACGGAACTAGAAGTTTCGGACAACCTTATATACCTACCTCTCTACACACAGGAAGTTTTTCGTGTATGACTATTTTTTATAATTATATTCTATTTAACACAAATAATTTTTTAATATTGTTTCAAAATGCCCGACACCTATCAAATCGAAAAAGCAATTTTAAAACATTCCCATTTTCCTTTTATGACAAATCATCTGTAGCTAGATATATTACAGCGACTGAAATTTTGAAGCTACACGAAAAGGGCCAAGTATAATTAAAAGTATTTAAATGATAGACACCATTTATTGAATACAAATCGCCACATTACGTTAGTGGAACAATAGAAATATATGGCGTCCACTTTGAGATCACACTCTTGAGACATCTCGCACGAAGCAGATGATTTTAATAAAGTATAAATAATATGGTTTTAATAGACATTACGATTTAACATTTTATTTTATATTCAATTTTAAAACTGAAATAAGGCAATATTACTTATAGAACTCGATTCAATATACTGAAAATCAAAAGTTTTAAATTTGAATAAAAAAATACGGTTCGCTCTATTAAATCTGTTCGAATAAAAGTATTAGCTAATACAACTAAGTTTTTACCAATACAATTAAGATACACATAAAATAAGAAAATTGATACTCGTTGAACTTAATAATGCCACAGGCAGACATTTCTAGATTTTTGCGATAACAATTTTCCGTAACGAGCACTTAACTGATTAACTAGTGTTTTTGCCAACCTTATCACTTAAAATGTACAAATAGCATTACATTTCATTTAACACAAAGATAAACGCATTCGCGAAATGCAACGTGGCTGAAAAAATTGAAAGTTTTACGTAAATTAAAATTATTTTTTTATGCTACTTTATTTGCTACAATATGGTTAATTTTCATATATTAAGATTCTTAGTCTTTCTTTTAAGGCGAACACATCTTGAGTGATAAGCGTAATCGTTCTATTCACTAAACCGTGAGCTTCTATCGGCGGTACATGGATTGCTTCAAAAAGCTTAAACCTACTTTATATACAAAATAGAAAAATATATTTCTTCAAACATATGCGATATAATAATACAGCGATATAAGTTAAAAATACTCAGAAAAATAAATTAAAAACTTAAAAATCATTTAGTATGCTGTTGAGTATAGTGCTTTTTATCTTCTAAATAGCTTTGCTCACATCAGTTATAACAGATCTAAAATACATTTGGAACAATTATTCAATTGACATTACTTCACACCGATAGAATCCCAGTTGTTTTTTTATAGTATTAATTTTACCAAAAAAAATATAAATGCGTAGAAACCTTTTCTATATTATTTTAAAATATTAACACAAAAATATAATAGGTTACTATAAGAAAAAAAAGACAAAACGAAATAAGTAGTGATTTTATAATTTCATCTATTTAAAGAGCATAAAGATAGATTTAAAAAAATGGACTAAATAATATGTTTTACTAATTATTACCAAAAAAAAATTACCTACCATATAAAATATATTTTTATTTATTCAATCGAATTTGGATCTACTTAAACACTACGTATTGTTTACTAATTTCGAAACATTTATCATAGATACATTATTAATATATTTTAATATACCTATGATAATCTTTATCAATACAAGAATATTTTAAATGATTTGAGTAGTAAATCAAGAGAGGAATAAGTATTTTTTTACACAAAAAGTCAATATTCAGTCAAAATATCCATCTTAGGATGACTGAGAACATATTTATGAGTGTTTATTTTTCATAACACGGGTATTACTTATAAGCGGCATGTTTTCTCACTAGGTTAGTATTAAATCAGTCAGAGATTTGTAATGTCTATTTTTTTCTATAGAAAAGAACTATAACGATTATGACAAATTAATTTGATGAATGATACTTGGAACTATAAATATTTTTAAGTGAGGAATGTAACACATTTAGTACGATTCATACAAATGTAAAACTAATTAAATATTCTCACCTGTAAGCGTGGAGATTTTGAAAGATGTCATATAATTATATATATATAGAAATTTTTCATATATTAAATGCCAGAAAAATATTGAAATAATATCTACTTCATAACAAACTGAACCTAAAAACTTATGCAGATGTATATAAATTTAAAATAGAGATGTAATTCTAACATAACACACAACCATTGGAGTCAATTATCCGAATTATATCTAAATAACAATTCTTAAGAGTAGATTTTGTCTTTAGAATTGATTTTAAATATAATCATATATGTATTTAGATTTAGTAAATGTTACTTATTATTGTGTAATTAGATGATATAAGTATGAAACTATAAACTGTAACCTGTCTACAAATTAGTTAATCCTTAAACTTCTATAGTATTTACAAACAATGCTAGTATGTACAATTAAATTTAAAAAATAATATACTCAGATAGCAAAATGTACAACTTAACAACTACAGATCTTTATTACCTACAGATAGTCATGTACATATATCGGTAACAGATGCATAAGTACCTATAGGTAACAGAGATGCGTGTACTTTTGTCATTTTTAGTTCCTTAGTTGAACGAACAACTACATCGTGGTACGTGGTATCTATTTTTCTACAACTGACTGCTATTAAAAAATTAGGTACTACGTATTTACACCCGTGGGACAGGCATGAAGCATATGCGGACGCACTAATTAAGCCGGCTTGTCCGAAGTGATACCATGGTTTCACAGAATACTCAACGTGAAACGGTACTTGTGCTGTGTTTGGCTGAGTGAGGATATCGGGTACCCATAGAAAATGCCGCTTATGTGGCGTAAAAATTTGGCAACACAACCAATGCGCGTACTGTGGCGCGGTTGTCCGTGGGCGGCGGTGTTCTCTTAACATATAGAAGACCCACTTGCTCCGTTGTCCGCTACACTAAATAAAATATAAAAATATAGTCATTGATATAATGTACTTCTAAAATTATCAATTTAATATAATTTATACTAAGGTTTTTAGAAATTTTGTTAACCCACTACTGTTTATAGATGTCGTCTACATTAGTAAAAAAATACCTAATCTGATTTTTTTTGCCGTTTATTTTATTAAAGAAATCCGTGAAAACTGTACTTTACTTTCTAGGGGTCCGTGGAAACTATGCTTAGGTTACCTAGGGGTCCAGGGCTATAAAACTTGGGAATCGACATGACCATTCTATATCTTGTAATACAGAAACAAAAAGGGAGGCTCATGAATCGACCTGCCAAGACAGCGCTTCATCATATTTAATACAGAATATACAACATAACTATAGTTTCGATATTACATATTAAAACTAAAATGTATCCAATGCCATCAAATTTTATAGTTATGGATGGTCACATATGATTGTTCCACTATGGAGTGACAGAATTTCAACATATCCTAAAAAGCCTTTCATTTCAATTATTGTTAATCACTTTACACTTATATATCACATAGTTACACTTTTTCGAGTCTTATCTCCGGTATAGATGAAATGCGTCTCGTGGATGGTGTTTTTGTCGCTGGTGTTTTCGGACTTTTGTGATCCGACTGGGGCGGTGTCGGTGGATACATGTGCCCCTGCGACGACGACGGTGAGTTATGTGCACTTGACTGTTCCTGAAGCTGTTGGTACACTTTGTCCTGGAATATCCGTTATATTACATGCATTAAGTTATTATTGACAGACGTAGTAGTAGACTTGGCAGACGTGCCACTTATGTGACAATTTTTATTACATTTTGGGCTATTTACACAATATCATCACAAATCAGTGTTATGATAGAGAGTTAAGAGCTATGTTAAAAAGTTGCAATAAAACTTTTCATTAAAATCCGGTCAATAGCTTTGCGTGAGAGCAACAAACTTCCATCCACACTAGTAAACTTTCGCGTTTATAACATAAATAAATATTAAATAAATAAATATTCATGATTTTTCAACTAAACCAAATGATAATATTGGTTATTTATTGTGTACTTTAATATTATAACTGAAATTTATAACGTATTACGGCCGTACGAAGTCACAGAATAAATGTAGCGGTTCTTGATAAATATCAATTAGTATTAATCGTACATGGGGCCGTCTATTAATCACATGATTTATGGACAAAATGAAATAAAACAAAAAATAAATATACGAGATATATTACAACACCCCCCTTCCTTCTTGTGATATTGCGTGATTTTTGTCAACCCCTCTCCCACTCAAGCATCGCGTAATTAATGGATAGCCCCTATCTGAAAGAGTAAGTGGAACTTACAAACATGTCCAACGTGACATTACGCGCCTGTATTCTATGGCTCTCGTCCATATTGAGGTCGGGGCAAATGAGAGTGAGCTCGGCAGCGCTTTGCAAGTGCTCCCCGTCGCCGCCGCTAACGACACACGTCGTGCCATCCGCGCGTACGGCCGCTGCAATCTCAGACATCCATTGGTAACAGGCTTCGAGGACTTCCCAGCTGTAACCTGCAGCGAAAGGATACTTTAGAATCTACAAAACATTTATACTCACTAGTCTTTTATAGACATATATCTGTATTTCATTTATTAACGTATAGACAAGTAATGATTATAGACAATTTC
Source organism: Delias oraia (assembly GCA_018230265.1). Taxonomy (NCBI): domain Eukaryota; kingdom Metazoa; phylum Arthropoda; class Insecta; order Lepidoptera; family Pieridae; genus Delias; species Delias oraia. Next base: position 17,899 of record DWCF01002631.1, on the reverse strand, counting down.
TCTTCAACTAAAAAATTTACTGGCGGATTGAAGTTGTTCTTGAATTCAGAAATATGTATTTCACCAATAGTAAATCTTTCAGACAATGAATGATCAGCCTTTTAGTATTCAACCGAAAAAATTCATGGTTTCAATAGAACATAACCTACATAAGATACTTGCGATAGGACTAAACTGTTTGTAAATTTGAATTCAGTAGTATTAAAGTGCGTAAGTAAGTATAGCAACGCATACACGGCCCTGCAAGGCTCTAAAGGTGTTCATGTACATAGGACAATTTATTTTATTCATTGTATATCGGACAACGGAGCAGGTGGGTCACCTATTATGATAAGAGTACACCGCCGCCCATGAACAACCGCACCACATTCCGCGCACTGGATGTATTGCTGGATTTGTATGTCGCTTGAGCAGCACTCCGATAAGGGCCTCCGATATCCTCACTCACTCAGCGAAACACAGTACAAGTACCGTTCATCATCATCATCATCAGCCCATCTAAATCCACTGCTGGACATAGGCCTCCCCCAAAGACGCCCACCCGCTGCGAGTACCGTTACACGCTGAATATTCTGTGAGCCCGTGCTATCTCTTCGGACGAACTGGCCCAATTAGTGCGTTAGCATATGCTTCAGATTCATCAATTTATGCTAGCTCTTGCTCGTTTGCCACCGTTTCTATAAAAAGTAGTAGAAAATGTTCGTACCCGACACCCTTAGAGCGAGCTCTTTGGTGAACACGTGGGCAATGGTTGCGGCCGCGATGGCGCTATTTGCGAACTTGTTCACGTCCACGTGGAGAACCGCGAGGTCTACCAACTGACTGCAGATGACGAACTCAAGAGACGAATACTGCGGGAATACGAATGTATAGCCTCGTAGCGCGTTTACGCCTACTTCGCGTTCACCTGCAAATATACAAGAACAAAATGAAAAATCTTACTAATATTATAAACGAAAAAGTTTGTAAGTATGGATGGATGTTTGTTACTCTTTATCATCATCTATCAGAATAAAACATAAGTTGCGGTTTATAATGAGATCGTGTAAATTACAAATAAAAAAGGTAAAAATATAATTTAAAAAGTCCATAATTTTTTTTTAGCCAGCTTTAACTAGTTCATTTATTATCTGTTACAAAATAAAAAGATTTTATATAGTAACGTGGGAGAGCCATGCTCAAGCAAATGCTAATTGGGCCGGCTCGTCCGAACTAATACCGCGGGCTCACAGAAACTCAGCGTGAAACGGTTCTTCTACTGTTCTTCGCAGAGTGAGTGAGGATATCGGAAAAAGCCGGAATACAATCAACGCACGGACTGTGGCGCAGTTGTCCATGGGCGGCTGTGATATCTCCATATTATCGTCAAATGTTAACTTTATAAAAATAAAAAGGAAATCTCACCAATCAGTCTTTTCTTGGCACTTCGCCCTTCACTTGCGAGTTGCAAGTAAATATTAAGCCAGCTATTGATAGTGATTGGTGTGAGACTCCACGAAAGAATCTTTAATATGAGTTGCTCCTCTAAAAGAATTTCATCTATGGTACAGGCGCCATCTGTGACGTAGGCAAACTCCGCAATCTTTGGTGGGTAGACTTCTTCAATCTTAGCTGCTATAAATAAACAGGTTATACCTAGAAATGAAATGGATTAATTAGATTTTAGAACTAAACACTGTAAATAAAAAAAGTAAATTAAGATCCCACTGTATTTATAATAAAAGTAAAGTGTATGATTGTGACGTTGTAGTGAAACCTATCTTGAAAATTCTTATCAATAGAAAACTACGTCATTTGTAAGCAACGATGACAGATACAATTATGATTGCATTGTAGAGCTTGATAATGGCATAGCGTCGCGACAGCATATCGCCTCTTTACAAGAACATAACTGTATAGAAGGTCAATTTTAAACATTTAAGCGTTGATAAATTCTAAAATATTGATAAGTAAAAGTTATATTTAACTTTCAAACACGGTAAAGCAACATTTGACGGGTCAGGTGGTTCGAGAATAAAGTTTGAAAAATAGCTCACCTATTAGCTGCAAATATCCTTTCTGCACGTCCGCAGTATTTGTGAGATAGCGATCAACATAGTCCACTGACAAATGGAATGTCTCACGGTGGAGTTTGTACACTGCGCAAACCTGCAACGAGAAATTTGGAAATAAATTAATACACCTAATTATCTATGGCATATGTTATAGCATGGAATAAACATGGAAACATATTCCATGTTTATATCACACTGTTGATCTTAACAAACATTATGGAGGCAATGTAAATAAAATCTCATATAAAAATAGTCGAGAGGGATAAAAATATAATAAGTATAGCTTGGTAATAAAAATAAGTCAGAATATAGAATTATAGTGAAGTGTCATACTTGTTATATTTCGATATAAGATATTGTATAGTATTCTTAAATGTTGCGTGCTACGAAATATTGCTACGTGCTACGATTCGTAGCGTACAATTTCAACATTTTAATATTGTAACATTATAAGTACTTTTAATAATATTAAATCAAAATGGTTAAATCAAAAATCTATTTTAGTATACAAAAGTCAATTGTGATCTATACAGATTAAAATTTTGCAAAAGTTTACTTAATTTCAAAGTAAAAAAAGTGCGCGAAAATTAAACTCAAGTCGTCGCGTTCAACTTTTTTAATTATTTATATAGCAGGAGTAACTGTTAGGGTTGTCGTAGAAAAAAGACTCTGTTAGTCTAATAAATACTCATAAGTCATAACATTAGCAAAAAAGTTGATATGACTAATTCATTTGAATGACCTTTAATTTTTTAACTATATTTATATTTTGGTTAGCTGGCAATACCCAGCGGTTATGTTATTACATAGAGATAACATAACCACACTAACGTCAGTTCTCACACAAAAACTCTATAATTTTTTTTATACTATTGGTGGCAAACGAGCAGGAGACTTGTCTAGGATAACCGGTCCCCCGCCCATGGGCACCACCAGCCGTTTTAGAGCCACGGATGCGTTGCCAGCCTTTCTACTAACTAAATAACCTTTGATTACTATAAATATTTTTTTATACACGTAGAGTTATGACAGTCTTGTAATATCTGGCTATAGTAGAATTGAGCATGTCTATTATATTTAAGGTAATGCCGAATTAGAAAGAAAACTGTCAATCAATAATAATGCAATTTAATGATTTAGTATTTGACGTCTTTAATTTAAATCACTGCTCTAAATTATTACAATAAAATTTATATATTTTTTAGAATTTGCAATTGTTAAATATAATTCAATAGCAAGAATTTGCGAATCTATACATTTTGTGCCGAGACAAGATAGATGATACGGAAATAGCCACAAGGCCGAATTGTTTTGAATTTAAGTGTGTTATAGCAGTTTTTATAACAATTAAAATTATCATGTACCAATTATTGAAGGTAGAACTTCGGTTAATTTAAACAATTGGCCAATCGAAATGTGACCACTTCAAAACAACTAATATCTACTGACATTTCGAAAATAATATAAAATATTAAAGCTCGCACCTTTGAAAGTAAAGGGAATTTATTCAAACCTCGTGACGTTCGGAGTCGCGAAGCGGTGAATTACAAAGTAGGCATTAAAGTGGCATGGCGTGTCTTTGAGCTATTTCGCTATAGATTTTACAAGTATAATTAACATTTTATGTATTTAGCTGACTGTGTAAGTTAGGGAGACTACATAATTTCCAAATACTGCAAATGTAAAGATAATACGTCAAAACATTAGTAATAAAGAGCTCAAAACGATATTATTTATCTATATTTAACCTCAAGCTTAAAATTAAATGAAAACGACATACAGTTTGAGATAAAATAATTTATAAGCCAAGAACGGCTGAACTGATTTGGCTTACAATTCGTGAGGAGGTAGTTTAGAACCAGAAGGGCATAGGCTTGTTATGCGGATACAAAAATGGAAGTTTTTAATATATCTGTTATTTAGGTTTACGGGGCGCATGTATTGCTCGAGTTCATAATTTGACCCGGTAGGTTGCGTATCGGGCAGGATGAGGTCGGCCAGGTCCAATAGTTTCCAATAAATATCTATTAAATTTTATATGAGCATGACACATTTAGATTGTATCACAAAAATTTCGTTAGAATCGCTCCAAACTTTTGATACATATCAACCCTCCATGTAGTAACCCCATCGTTTAAACCGGATAGTTAAGTTATGCAAGAATTATTCGAATTTAGTGTTTTTTAAATTTTAAAGCAAAATAATTAAGGTGATATCTGTTTTGTACTTAAAATCAACGCCGAAATGTAGAGATTACATGTGGACCAAGTGTCTCTGGGTTTATTGAAATGTATTTAATTTTCACATATACATCGATTATTATATGTACATTTACGATTTACTAACAATAAATAAAAAACCCAGTCTAGTCAAAAAGTTCATGAACATATTAAACATTTCAATATTTATAGATTTTATTAATATTTTTTTTATTCTATAGCAGACAACGGAGCAGGTGAGTCTCCTATATGGTAAGAACACCGCCGCCCATGAAAAACCATGCCACAGTCCGCGTAATGGTTGTGTTGCCGGTTTTTAACATCGCTTAAACGGCACTTTTACGGGCCTCCGATATCCTCACTCACTCTGTGAAACAGTACAAGTTCACCTTCACGCTGATTATTCTGTGAGCCCGTGGCCCAATTTGTGCGTCAGCATGGCTCTGCCACGGGAGCGACAGTATTAAGACTCTCGCCCGGCCACTGTCAAGTCCTTCCAGAGACCGAATAAATTATAAATTAAAGTATAATTTACAATTGTTCGGACTGGGATTCGAACCCGATGCCTCTCGCTTTATGGTATACTTTTAAAACCATTAAGCTACGAGATTCTCAAAATCAAAATCTTTCATTATAAAATTTGATTTTATCGATATATATAGTTCTAATTGCAGTTAGCCAGTTCCAGTATAATGATATTTATATAAATAACGACAGAGAATCGAGTAAGAATAGAAATAAAGTTCAAAGGGAGATACAACTCATTATTTATACAGTTTAAGTAATGCTGTAAATCGGACACGTTACATACGCATAGTTAAGTCAAAATTGACTTAGGACTATAGGCAAATCACAAGAAAGTAAAAGTGGAGAAATACACACAAAAGGTGTTCGCAACCGTAAATTACAATGATATAATTCTAGGGATCTTAAGTTGGACACAATGTGTCAAAAAAGGCCAAGAAAGATTTTCTGTAAATTAAAATAAAACATACAACACTATCATTATCATACCAGTATGTATTCTCATATATTCTCAGTATCGTAATATATATATATTTATAGTAATAAAGTTAATGTAATATAAAATAATTATGATGCATATATATTAGGTCCTATGTATTGACAATTTAATGAAAGAAGTCCTTTAAGGTCATTTTTCGCCTTCCAGAGTAATATATGAGTAAACACTGAATCAAGCGCTCAAAACATGAAAACAATATTCATTATATTATACAGAGTTAATAAATACATTACTCTTATAGCAGAACAAGCATCGGTGTGAATATCCAACGCTATAGAAGAATCTTAGGTACAGGGAGAATTTAGGGATGGATATTTTTTTAAGTTTTCAGATCATTGCTGCAGCATTGATAAATACATGGGTTATGAGTATTTTCAACTTTCTACGACCAACCCTTATTTGGTAATAGGGATATTGGACAATTATATATGTGGTAAAACAACGTTTACCAGGTCAGCTAGTCTTAGAGTGTATAGCGACCGAAATTAAATAAAATAAATGATTATACGATTTATTAACGACAGCATTTCTACACATCCGCATTATTACTGTAAGTCACAAGATGTATTATCTGGGTCAACGTAAACATAACACCTTTTGAAAAATTAAGTAGGTGATGAATTGTCACTTTATAAAATATACGGAAGAGATTGTATGCAATAGAAAATAATTAGGTTTAAATATTGTTTGTTAATAACAATGCAAAAAAATATCGACGGTATGAAATAAAAGCTAAGGAGAGTAGCGGAAATCTCCTTTACTAATCAATCTATGGTCGCATACTCAGCCTTTTTTTCACAATCGCTGTTTCTAGACAAGTCCAAGAAAAAGGAGATTAAAATATTTTATAAAAGACCGGCACCGGTACCCCGACCTTGCAAGGAGTGTCCTTGGTTGGAGGATCGCTTATCCTAGGTGAGCCTCCTGTTCGTTTGCCCCCGTTTCTATAAAAAATTCTATCTACGTGCCATCTTTGTCCGATTCTGCATATATAACGGACTTCATTCAGAACTCCGATGTTTTCAAAAGCGGGATAATTTTTTTAAATTGGTGCCCTAATATTTCAAATGGTGTCTTTATATCTTAATTGGTGTATTATTTTGCTTTTTTGGACAATTTAGATATTTTTATAGTAGTTATCTATTCTTCTATGATTGTCTGTTGTTATTTAGTTCAACTTATGGTGTAAAATCATTAAAAAAAAGTTTATCAGCCGATATAATTTGTAAGTTATTTTGTTTATAACGCAAACAATAATAATTACAAAGTCTTACAAGTTATAACCCAAAAAAACACGCCGAATTTATATCCTCGTTTTGGTTTTTCTTAAATCGGTTAAAGATTAGACAAAGTTTCTTTCAATTACATATATTTATCAAATACAAATTATCATTCTGTGAATATTATCTGTGAATAACTTGTATTAAAAATGCTCGTGTCAAATATATTATACTCCTCTGAAACGACATGATTCGTTTTATGAAATTTTATGTATTTTCGTTAGGTCCGAGAATCGATCGTAATCTATTTTACAAACCCCAAAATCATAAGAATTGTTGACGGCAAAACAATTAATTACAATGTAATTTTTTTTGATTTAGCATTAAAAACTTACAAGTGCCTAAAAATTTAACACTTCCAAAAACAACCCCTTTTTTCGCTATTTAAGCGAATTATTACATTTCTTAAAGGCCGTGAACGCATCTGCGGCTCTTCAAGGGCTGGGGGTGTCCATGGGTGGAGGACCACTTGCTCTACGTGAGCCTCCAGCTCGTTTGGCACCAATTAAATAAAAAAAGTACAATAATTTATATGGATTAGCCAAGTTAGTCGCTGTTAGGTCTTAAAATATAGAATACAGATTGCCAAATTAGTTGCGGTTAAAGTGTTCCTAACGTTTCAAGGCACGAATCGTGATCATAGGTACATAGTGCGACCGACGAACGGTAAAATTAATTACTCCAATAATCTTAAATTATAGGCGTTACACGTTGTACAATGCGATCCGTTATAAATTGCAAAGCAGCCAAAAGTAATAGAAATTGCAAATATGATGTGTTGTCGGTGCTTCAGGTCATTGAACGGCGCAAAAAGAGGCCGTTGCTCCTTATTAGAGTACTACCATTTTAAAAATCATCCCACTTTGCATTAAATCAAATTAGTTAGAAATTTAAATTTTGTAAGAAAATAGATCAATATGAATTGGTATAATTCTACGCACAGAATAGACTATTAAATTAATAATGATTTATTAATCAAACAATTGACATGTTTTTAAATATTTTAGCGCCTATCTATTTTGTTTCATTTGTCTATACTTTACTTCTATGGGGCGGAACAACAATTGAAGCAAATTTTCCTCCTGGCTTGAAATCAGTTCAGAAGTAACTCCAAGTTATATGAATCTAATACCTACTGTCGACGCTGAATAATAATAGCAGATTTTTTTAGAAGCAATGACGTTAGACGTAATCCTACGCTTTATGATACAACAAAGGACAAATTAATAGCAGCACGATTCCTATATCTCTCAAATATTTATATAATACACATTTAAGTCGTACGGTTTCGACGTAATTAACATAATTGTCTTTACTTGGGTAAACTAATCATAATCATTATGAAGAAAGCTTGTAATATCGTGTAATGACCAATTATTTTATTTACATTAAAAACTAAACATATGACAAATTAAGCAACTGTCGATTTAATTACAATACTACTAAACAGATTTTCAATAATTATGGCTTCAGCTCAGGAAATACCACATCGTAATAAGTCCATTCGTTTAGGAGTTTTGTTACCAGATACAAAGCAACTTTTCTCTTTTTACGTTTGTAGTTAATGGGCGTACGATTATACTTCTTTCATTTCAGATTAATGATCAGATACTGTCTAATGGATAAGATATAGTGTCGTAAAAAGACGAAATCAATTCACTCTTACAATCGAAAAATCCTATTATTAAGTGTCCAAGATATTCCAGTTTTTGTTGGCCACTTTACATATTTCAAACGGTTAAGCTACCATAAACATAGTTAACTATTAACTTACTATACTTACCTCATCTTAGAAGCAGCATGAAACAATACGAATTACGTTAAAATTTTAAAAACTGTTTATTTTTGATAAAATTGTGACGTCATCAATATTTACTGTCATATATTTTTTAATAGAAATTGCGCTGGTTATATATGATTTAAACCATCAAATTGAGCATTGTTTATATATTATATTGAGAAATGTAATATCAAAAATGTGTAGTGCATTGTAAAGTTTTATTTGAATTACTGTTACATCAAATTTCTGCATATATTGTAAGTTTTTATAATACATTTGGCTTCCAAATATACATGAGCCTAGCCTTTACTTCATTAAGTTTAGATTTTCATCTTCTGTTAAAAATATATGACACAATAAATGATCACATTTTATCACTTGTTTTAAAATGATAAAGTTTATTATTGAGGAGTTCATCACTGATTTTACTAGTTTATATATTTTGTATGACAAATATGTTAAAACTAGGGAAATGGGTTATGAGTTTCTATGTAAAAGCAATTTATAACATCTTACCTCATTCAACCAGTCCACTAAAATAGCTCTCATCCTTGGTTGGAGGCTATGGTGATTATCAAGCATATTTGGATTCTTCTTCATGGCAGACCTGGCATCACATTCACACATATTCTTCCAAAGTTCAGATGGGTCTGCCCATGACAATCCAGGTAATGGGCACCTCCGTTTTTGTGGTGATGCACATTGGATTTTATTACTGCTGCAAGATTATAGCAAAATCATTCCCTTTGTATGGGTGTTATTTTGATATACCTAATTATGACACTTCAAATATTCTTTAGTTGTATTAATCATAATCTGACCATGTAGCCTTCAGCAAGCTACTATATATCAATTGCAAGATAAGCATTAAGCGTTAAGATATCCTTACTCTTACCTGAATCTTTTGTTTGAATGTGGAGTAGAGTCCCCTCTAGCAACATTTTCCAAAGGGCTAAGGACACAATTAGGAAGTTCAGATATACTTGGTGGGCTAAAAAAACTGTCAGCATTGTAATCAATATCTGTGAAGACATGGTTGGATTGTTCTTCACTTCCTTCATCATCGCTAGAACAAGATGATGATTCAATAACTACATTATGAGCTGGCTGATCAAGTAGTTCTTCAGCTTCTTTATAAGATAACTTCAGTGGTGGCATGTTTTCAACCTGTAAGCAAAATTAGTTATTAACATCACATAAAATTTTTAAAATAACTAAAAATGAGGATATTACAAATTTACCTCATCATCTATTGTATTTCTCTTTCTTTTCAAATTCAATTTTTTGTCTTCTTGTTCACAGGATGAACTGCAATTCAAATTAAGATGTAAAGAATATGTACTTCATCATAAAACCATCAATGCTAATCATTTTAACTTACCCTGTCTGGGCCATTGTAGATGTCTGTTTGAAAACTGTAGAGGCTCTCACTGCCTAAAATATATATTCATTAGTTAAATTTAAACTTAAAAATATGCATATAAAAGAAACTTTAAAATTATAGGTCAAAATATACCGCATGTCACGATCAAAAATTTCAAAATAGGGTTATGTCATTTGACAATCAAAGTATAAGTACAATACCTTAAGAATATTATATTAGTTTATGTTACATGCACAATAAACCCTTCTTTTATCAAGATTAATATCCACAACATGGAAAAAATAAGGGCCGTATGCGGGCTTACTAGCAGCGTGCCCCCTGGAGGTTGGCGGGAGAAAAATTTTCAAGAGTCATTTTCTAGTATTATTACTACTTAATTTTTACAATTTTTGTAATTTATAGTAGCTCAGATACTTGATTAAACATATTAGATCAAGAAAATGTGAAATTTGGTTGATCGGATAGCGTAAAATATGCCACGAATCCGTCACAATCGCGCGCGAAATTCTCCCGTCAGCGCCATTAGACACGTCGCTAGCTTGGCTTTCTGAGCCCATCCACTTTAGGAAATTGATAAAAATAGCACAACCTACACGTTACCTGATCATTGTAATACTATTTGGTAATTTTATTATTTTTAACAAAATGAAATCACTACAAGAATAACACAATCATTGCAAGTGAATGTGGCTTGGCTTATCAACCTCGGAAGGTTTTTAACCTAATTAAGCAGTAATGACCACAAATTATCTTTATTTTACTAAATTTAATGATGAGCCAAACATCAAAGTATTTAAATGTTTTATTAGAGTATACCTGATCATTCACAAATTACAAGTAAATCCTTAAAGAAAATTTTTCTTAATCACTGCAACTTGTCGATGCACTTTTTGTCAGAAATACACAATATTTTATGTAAATATGTATCACTTAGATTGTCTTAAGTAATTTTCATGTAAATGTTTCACTTTTAAGGTAATTTATATTATTTAAAACCTTTTTTCGACTTTTTACAGCTCAATAACGCCCGGCTTTCCGCGCGAAAATGTCGCGCTAAAACTTTAGCCTCCTAGTAGATAGCCGTTAGCTAACTTCACGTTTGTTTCCTCCTGAAAACACATGTCAAATAATAGCGTTCTTTTTCACAGAATCATTGTATTTTAGTTTTTTAGTCAAGTTTTAAAAATACAAAAATCATTATAACAAATAACAAAATGTAAAAAAGATCACTATAGGAGACATGTTTTTATTTTAGTTAAAAATAATTTACGTAGATTTTAAAAATATTTTTCTTTAAAAATAAATATAAAAAAATGTCTAAAATAAAATCTTAATTTGTTATTATCAAAATAATTTAATGAGGATATATTTTTCATTCAAATAGAAGCTTAAATTTATAAAACTGAGGTTGATAACAAATGCCGCGTATATTGGAATTTGCACCTTAGTCAAATAAATTTCTTTCATTGGTCTATTGCGATGTTGGCACAATGATGGTTGATACGCCTCGCATTATAAGGTTGGTATAACTGTTTGAGTCTATATTCACTTCTGTGCTCAGCTGGGCACCAGCTGATAGGTATTGGTAAATCGAGCAGTGTTAATCAATATAAAATTTTACTGAAGTCACTGCAAACGATATAATATATTTATTTTATTGTCTTTTTTTAATAAAAATATTTTAACATGTCTGCTCAAAACTTAGCTGTGAAGCTATGTGGTGTTTTGCAAACTCAAAGTAATGAAGGTGGGATTCTCCAGCGTTATCATTAAAAATATGTTTATTACTAGTTTATTTTTTACAACTATTATTATTTTGTTATTCCAGAAGTAACTGCACGTGAATGGCGTCTCGTTGGTCAAGAACAAGATGGGTCACAAATATTAACATGGATCTCAACTCGACAAAATAATGATGTATTAAACATTGGCGTGTACACAAATAAAACTAAAACATTGACAAATCTCTATACATTCGATAAAAAAATTAACATTATCCAGGCTTCTGTCAATTCATCTCATAGTTTAGTTGCATATGTAGTAAAAAACATTCCTTCTGATGAAAATGATGAACCACTCTATTGTCCATTCGTAGTAGGTATTTTACCAGATAAAATAACTGGACCAGAGGGGATCGAAGAAGCATCAAATAAACAGATAATGGTGCAGTATGTGTATGGAAAAAGCAACAAGTATAGCCCTGGTATCAGAAATGATAGATTTATACTATTTAAACATTTAGAATGTAAGTATTGCCATGTTTTTACTTTATATTCATAACTTTATATTGTCCACATTTCTCATACACAGTTTTAGGGTTAACTAAAAATTAATATAAGTTTTCCTCTTTACAGTTGTAAAAATCTATAGAACACCAATGTTTCTTAATGAGTGTGATGATGGATCTGAAAAATGGGGTTTTGATGGAATATATCCCAACCCAGAGAAAATTGTGAATGTCTTCTCATGGGCTCAATGGGATTGTATCAATCAAGTATGTTTCCTGCTTTTTCTATAAGTCTATATAGTGTATTGTAATACACAAATGTTATAACAAAATTCTGATTTTGGTTTCATTACTCAGAATAATAAGAATGTTACAAAATAATTTAAAAATGCCAATAATTAATATATAGACCAAAATATATAAATATATAGACCAAAGAAGAAATAAATTAAACACTATTTGAATAAATAGAGAACCATTATATATAACTATAAATTGTGATTGTGCCACTACATATCTAGTATGATATGTAGCTAGTATAATGCAATGGGATATATGTTTTATACAATTTTGTAGGTATTGTTCTATATCCACTATCGTGCACCGGCACCAAGTTTCGCTGAAGACGAAGATGTGAAAACTCCGACGGAATTGACTCCAATGCTATCTGCACTTCAGTTCCATGCTGATCTGCCTCATGAGACTGTGGTAATTAAAATTCTATTTTATTATATACAAGCATATGATAAATAGGTATTATTAGCAGACCTTGAAACATACTGTATATAATAATATTTTTTAAATTAGAAAATTTGAAATAGTTTACTGTCATGGTAAAATATTGAAATATATTCAAATAAAAGCATGTGATGGCTAGAAAACGCCATTGATGTTGTGTTGTATGCATATGTGAGTGCAAATGATATTCATTTTCACGCTAAAATGTGTGGGATAAAAATAAGAATCTGCTATTGGTCATGAAGGTAAACACTGCTATCATACAGGCTCCTCAATGGAAAGACATTCAAATAATAAATATAAAATTTTATAACAAAGATTCCTTACTTGTCAGACAAATCTATGCCGTTTATTGCAAGTTTTTTCAATTACAAATAAAAAAATGTAAATAACGTAACTAAACATGAAGTATACAAATGTAAAGATCATGGTAGTTGTGGAAGATTCTTGCTGCCGGCTGCCGCGTCTTAAATTTCCGCAGTTTTTTGTGTTGAATTCATTCCGTTACGCGGATGATACCAGATAGTTCGTTGAGTTCTTATTCTTTTTACTTTGCCTTCTGTGCCTAGTGATCAAAATTTTGCCAGTGTCACTATAATGATATTTTTATAAATAATGGCAGAGAAATAAGGTTTCTTTGTAAGTTATATTTATAAATTGACAATGAATGGTTGATGTAATCACTCCAAAATTAAATAAATAATGTTTAATTTCATTTTACAAAGATAATCAAGAATTTTACAAACATAGCCACTAATAAAGGTGAATTTAGTCTGAAAATGGTAACAGCTAAATTAACATTTGCTTAAGCACAATTAATTGCAATGTAATTTGCCATTGTGCAAAAATGGTAAGATCATAGTTATGGCAAGCTGAATAAATTATCAAAGTTAAGTTTTATAAAAGTCAATGCCACCAAGATTATATTATATATTATAATAATTCACATTACTCAAAAATATATTACAAATGGATATCAATTATATTTTAAAAATAAGAGATCAGCTTCACCCATAGACATCTGCGCCGCAATTCGGGCTTTGGTTGTGTTTTTTTACTGGTATGGCGGACAACGGAGCAGATGCATCTCCTATATGGTAACAAAACACCGCCGCCCATGGATAACCGCAGCAAAGTCCGCGAATTGGTTGTGTTGTCGGTTTTTTACGCCACTTAAGCGGCATTTATAAGGGCATTCGATAGCCTCACTCACTGAGCGAAACACAGCAGAAGCACCGTTTAAAGTACAACTACTATTTCACTCTGAATTTTCTGGGAACCCATGGTATCATTTCGGACGAGTGACCCAATTTGTTCGTCCGCATATGTTTCAGCGTGGTTCTCCTACAGATCCACTCCACTCGCTCGACCACTGCACAGTCCTTCTATCTAATAAATTATAATTTATAACCATCTGGACCAGGGTTCGAATTCAATATCTTTTCTTCGTGGTAGTCTTATTAAACCATTTAGCTATGACACTCTCGTAGTTGTTTTCGTGTTACTGGATTTTTTTACGACGCTTGAGGTGTATAATTTCACGCTGGTATTCTGGGAGCCCGCGGTATCATTTCAGATGAACCGGCCCAATTTGTGCGTCAGCATATTCTTCAACGTGGCTCTCCCGTGTAGAATAAAAGTTGATTAAATTCTTTAGAATTTTACACAAACATTCGTAGAAGCTGGTATGATCGAATTTCCTTTTCTAATACGGAGACACGACTCCAACGTCATTTATTTTCTCAAATTTGCAAGATTATGGCATTTTGATGAGTTCACCTGCGATTCCCATTGACCTCACCATAATGGATTATTTTAAGGAGGTTTACACTGGCAGAAACATATTCAAGTCATAGTAACAGTATATTTTGTCATTTTGTCCTGAAGGTAATAAACAGACGAGTTTTGTGACTAGGCCTAAATTCGTTTTTGCTTATCCGTATTAATACGAATTGAAAATTAAAATTAGCAATTTCTACGGACCTACACTAAAGTATAAGAGCTCACACCTTTAGTATGGCGGCCACATCGGTTTTTTTAAAAATATATATATTCCCTTGTTTTTGTAAAATACATATTAGTGTCTAGAAGTTCCTTTTCAGCAAATAGTTTTATATTAGGAGGCCTTTATTTATTTAATTTAAAATTTTTATTTAAATAATGAAATTAAATAAAAAGACAAACTTAAGATACAATAAAATTAAGAATAATTAAACTGTAGCAAAAACTTTTCTCATATATATTGATGGCATAAAATTAATTGAAAACAATAATTATTTATAACAAAAACAATTTTAAGAAATTACGAAGTTTCTTCGTAATTCAATCTAACGTAATTCAACATAAAATAAGTTATTATAATTTCTATACATTCACGACGCTTTTGCTATGTATGCATGAGTAAGTACGTAACTAAATTTCATCCCGGAAGGCAATAAACAGATAAGAATTATCTGTATAATTATAGTACATAGTTAGCTCATAGCTCATTCTGCAATATTACAAAAGACTCGTAGCTAAGTGGTTGAATAAGTCCATCATGAAATAAGTGGTCCGGACAGGTTTTCGAATCCCGGACATTTATAACTTATTCGGTCTCTGCAAGGGCTTGACAGTGGCCGGGCGAGTGTCTTAATACTGTCGCACCCGTGGCAGAGCAATGCTAAATCATATGCTGACGAACTAATTGGGCCGACTCGTACGAAGTGATACTACGGGCTCACAGAATACTCAGCGTGAAACGGTACTAGTACTTTTTCGCAGAGTAAGTGAGGATATCGGAGGCTCTTAAAAGTTCCGCTTAAAAAACCGGTAACAAAACCATGCGCGGACTGTGACACGATTGTCCATGGGCAGCGGTGTTCTCTTACCATATAGGAGATCCACCTGCTCAGTTGTCTGCTATACTATAAAAAAATTACTCAACGTACATGTACCCAAGATGTTAGTATTAGAATAGTAAATTATTGTCTTATAATGTCGTGTCGGTAATTAAGTTGGCTGCATGTCCTAATTAGGATAACCCAAATTGGGGTTACAATCTCAAAGGCCAAAGGTAAAGTAATTTGCGGATGTTATGATACTAATGCTATCAATACTATTTATGTCCGAAAACTTGTATTACTTTACAAAACTTCATCATTAGAGAAGATCTTTAATCACATATATTCTTCATAATAAGTAGTTTCTTTATAATAAATACGGATGTTTTTTTTATTCTATAGCGGACAATGGAGCAGGTGGGTCTCCTATATGGTAAGAGAACACCGCCGCCCATGAACACCCGCGCCACAGTCCGCGCATTGGTTGTGTTACCGGCTTTTTACACGGCTTAAGCGGTACTTATAAGGGCCTCCAAAATCCTCACTGACTCTGCGAAAAACAGTTATCATTTCACGCTGAGTATTCTGTGAGCCCTGGTAAAACTTCGGACGAGCCGGCCCAATTAGTGCGTCAGCATGGCTCTCCCACGGGTGACAACCTGTGACGGGTGATACAGATGTTTTTTTGATCACCTGGACGCCGAATCATATGAGTTAAGTAATCATATGGTTTTCTTAAAGTACTAGCTAAAGTCGTTTTTTAGCCCAAGCCGAAAATATAAATGCGAGGTTCTCGAGACTTTTCTTTATTAATTTAAACATTGTAATAGTTTTTTTTTACTGTTAGAATCAAAAATTTAATAAAATATAATTAAGAAGTATATTCTTACAGTTAAACATTCCGCTAAGTCTTCCGCATATGCCGGGAGCTCACGGGGCCGCATCAGCCTGTGGTTCGTACGAAGACGATCCTGTGCCTTTGAGAGTGCATGACTGCAGCCTCGATTTATACATCATATGCGATCAGCGCGGTCTGCTTTGCGTCTGTCATCACTATCTCTATAAGGTAAGAGACTAGTAGGAAAATTAATTGCATACAATTTATTTTCTCTAAGTATTATTCTCGTACTTTAAATAGTCACTATCAAATGATATTGATGCAAATATATGTTTATCTATAATAACAAACTATTTATTGAAACATCATCTATATAACTATTGGCTCATATATAAAATATATACAAAAATGCAGCTCGTTGAACGTCAAAATCAGACTACCACCGGTTCCAAGCTAAGCCCACTAAAAAGAATCGGCGTAATAATCTCAATGGGTGTAATTCTTTAGCTTCCATGAGATACTTAAATTATCTCTGAGACCGCGTGTCATTAACATCTTATTCCCAAAGCGTGACATCATTTACAAAGTAATTAGCAGAATAGTATGCTTTATCACACAAATGTCCTGTCCCTTAATAATTTTAGTTAGAAATAATTGTTAAGAAAAGTTTTTTGTTTGCTTTTTAGAAATTAGAAATATATCGTAATAAGTACGAGTCACGTTGTTTGTCCATAATAGACTTCGAAACTAATGAAATAAAATATTAATAAAATATTGCAAACTATCGCTCCAAGGAGTTAGGATAGTTACGACTCAATTTATAATTGCAATATTATTTTATTGTGATTTATTACTTTTTTTATTAAAAAAAAGCAATGATTCTGTGTTAGTTCAATAAGATTTTAATATATATCGGTATAAAGTAATCTGTAGACTGAATTAAGATAATATCCAATAAAATATATAAGATATATGGTAGTATTTGGATTAAAGAGTCAATTAGAGACTCCAAAATCTTTTATCCGCAAGTCCGTCTTATGTTATTAATCAGAAATTTAATTATATTTATTTTTTTATTCCGTTTATTATCTCTAAAAATCTCCACAGCCTCTAGATGACTCAACCAGCTCACTCGTGTTAGACGATGTAGACTTAAAGGATTCGGGAGTGAATTTCGCTTACTCTGTGACACTTCTGCATCATGGCTGTGTGGTGCATAACGTGGTGCCAGACATTCCATGGTCTCTGGCTAAGTCTCTCAGACCTTCGTACATGCTGTACGCTGGTAAATATTGTCACTTTACATTGATCATACTTTTAGAGTAATTCGTCGATGTTCAGCAAAATGTTGCCGAATTATAATTGTGTCAAATATCTGCTGTCAGTCGTCATCATCATCATCACTAGCCTATTAAATCCACTGCTGGACATAGGCCTTCCCCAAAGACCCCCACCCATTACGATCTTGAGCGATCTGGATCCAGCGGTTGCCCGCGACCTTCATGAGATCGTCTTTCCATCGCGTGGCGGGAC
>DWCF01002630.1:0-23057 GCA_018230265.1 Delias oraia | reverse complement strand
GCTTTCCGACGCTTAAGCCATAACTTTATCGGCAAGCATACAAAGCAAGTACTGTTGTTATGTACGTACTTATGCCGGTATTCTAAACTTGTGACAAATGATGATTAAATTATTGTATTTTTTTAATATGGTTTAATCGATACCAATTGAAAAGTAAAGAAAAAATTCAGTAAAAATTAGAAAGATCCTTGTACATTCATGGAAAAGTCAGTTAAAAAGCATCATTCCTCAATAATTGTAATAAACAATGCTTAATAATCTTAATTTGTTGATTTTATATGTCCCATAGAAAAATGAGTCCTTAATCTACATATAAATTGTTATATACTCTCATATATCGATCTTAGGTCTATATTGAAGACGTAATGGTGGATCTCGAAACCTCCACCGTGTTACGTACACAAATTTCAATGTATGATCTTTACCTAAGAGCTCATCGTTACATAATATATCAATCTGAAACAAAAGCAATAAAATATAGTTGGATCAGTTATTTGATCGAATGACTTGCGCGTTCATTGTATGACGACATTTAGTTAAATGACTAAAGGCCAATCTGTCAAGTTGTTGAAGGTAACAATCACCATCTTGACTGAGTCTTTTAGAAATATGGTCAGGTTTGGAATAGTAAAATCCTTGCTGTCACACTATTTTATTAATGCAACTTCTAATTAGTTAAAATAAATAATGAAAATTTTTCTTCAAACTTTCAAACACTCAATTTCACCATTAAAAGTCTCAGCCTTTGCTAAAACTTGTACCAAATTAAAACAAATTATAATAAATTGGATTTTCTCAAAAAACTTTCAAATATTCTCAATTTCACCTTAACATAAGTTTTGTAGTACGTATAAATATGATACTCACTTCCCTATATTTCTCCATACCATTGAGTATTTTCTTAGCTATAAACTTCTTAAGGTGCGTGATCGTCGCCTGAGCTGAACATCTAATAAAACCCCTCTTTAATGTACGAAGCGAGGTGGAAATACACTCCAAACATACATTAACCTGAAACAAGAAAATATATCACTGGCTTATCTTAATTTGTGACTAATACCTAATATGTGGCCAAAAAAATTTTGTTTTCTGAAATTCAGAACTGAAACTACTTTATAATACTATAGAAAGCAATATTCAATGATGCATAAATTTTATTTCATTAATTAATTTGAAAGTGTATTACAATAATAACCTGTTCGTCTTTCCGGTGACAGTCACTATTATCCTGTTGTTCCGGCTCATCCCCTGCACCAGGCTTATCTGCGGCCAGTGCAGCATCCTTGGGACATGGTAAACCTCTTGCTCGGTAAAAGTCACGTTCTCTCTTTATTTCATCTGAAAAATAGATACAAAATAAATATTAATCTAAAATCCAGATTAAATTGAGAGAGTACTGTATAATTTTTGGCTGTTTGTGATATGTTTCCTATTAAAGATAACAGTTACGTAAAAGATATATAAATTCATCAATTAATAAAAGTATTCTACTTTTACTAAGTCCCGTATTTTCACCCATGGAAGAGCCATGCTGAAGCATATGCTAATACACTAATTGGGATGGCTCACAGAATACTCCGCATGAAACAGTGCTTATACTGTATTTCATTGAGTGAGTGACGATATCAGAGGCCCTTAAAAATGTTGTTAAAGTTGTGTAAAAGGCCGGTGACAAACCAATGCACAGTACACACAATACACAGTACAATATAGTTTTACTAAAGAGGATAAGGGTGATACTTACTATCCTGTAGGTCTGGTACAAGTTTGTATACAATATCTTGCATGGTGCGGTCGAAGCTGATATACTGTAGTGGATGTGACTGGTGAATCACTATGTTGCATGTCGGACATGTGTTGTTCTCCTCCAAATGTTTAACGAGGCAGCTCTTACAAACTAAAGAAAGTATATTTTTATGTTATTTAAAAATGAATTTATTTGTAAGTTTTATTTTACTTATAATGAGTAAGGGTAAAGTAATTAACCATGTTATATGTGATAAAGGTAATTATGAATAATCAATAAGTATATTATCTAATTAGATATGTGAGTGTTATGGTTATGGCAAAGAATATATTTTGAGTTACAATTTCTAAAAACAGGAATTTTAATACATAAAATTAAAATTTGTAAATATTGAGAGATTCCTAATTAAGTATGAAAACAGTAATTAACTACTTACACGTATGAAGACACTCTGTAACCGTAGTCGCATCAATAAAGTATCCACGACAAATCTTACATGTAATATGACTATTTAAAGTTTTTAACTTTATCCTTCTTTCCATGGTCATCCTAATGTTAATGAGCTTGCCAAACCATTAGACCTAGAAATATTTCAAAAGAAAATGTTAGAAAACAAAAAATAAAAGCAACAAACGCAAAGTCACAGCACAGATCATGCTCAAACGTCAATTGTTATGTCCAATAACAAACAATTTACAAATTTAATATGAGCTGTCAAAGTGATATAATCACTTTGACAAATCGTTTAAATATATCGACAATAGCGTAGTGACGTGCTTCTATAATTAAATCGTATTTTTGTCGTTTTATAGATCTACTTTTTTCGGACAATGGAGCAGGCGGGTATACGGGCATCTATATGATAAACATTATCAACCATGGACAACCACGCCACATTCAGTGCATTGGTTGTATTGCCGGCTGTTTTTATCATTTAAGCCGAAAGCGGCGTTTAAGGGAATCCGGTATCCTCACATTTAGCGAAACACAATAGAATCATCGTTTCAAGTACGACTACCTTTTCACGATGAGTATTCTGAGAGCCTGTCGTATCATTTCGTACGAGCCAGTCAAATTAGTGCTTCAACAGAGCCCTCCCATAGAAAAGCTGATATATTTAATAGTTAGTAATTCATGTTGATAAACTTATATATGTATTTCAAGTCAATTTCAGTGTGAGCGAATAAATCATTAGTGTTCTTCAATTTTATCGTGCAATACTTCAGCCGTACAAGTTACAATTGTTACAAAGTTACAATTTTAAATATTCCAGCACATTATATCTTTTCTTGCTTGGCAGCCATCGATTGTGCATTTTAATTTTTTCATAACTTTTTATTAAAACAATCAGTATAAAAAAATCGACAAAAATTATTTACGAATTTCGGATTACCCCTTCCAAGCGCAAATATAGCACATCACTATGTAAACTGTTTTTAATTTTCTTGTGTGGTATTTATGCATGTGTTTGTGAACGCGAAAATCTGAAAATGGACGAATAAGTATTACGCGGGTATTAAATTTACCTAGCACGCGTGCATTACGTTACTGCTAGATAAATATAAGTCGTCAAGCTGGGTGCCAAAACGGTGGAAAGGTTTCTGAACCTTGCCGACGATCATTTTATTGAGGATGTTAGAGAAGACTTGAAATGTTTTCTTGCGGAAAAAAATATTGACAGGTAAACAACTATTTATATTTGTTGTTCGTTTTATTGGATAATTTTAGAGTGTTAAATAAATGGCTCAATAAATGTAAATTCTAAATTAGTAGTTTTCTACAGCTTACAATATTTGCAGTAATAAAAATATATTGCCGACAAAGGCCGATCTATTCAAGGTTATGAATCGGTGAACGTAGGACGTATCGAACAAACGCTAGATAAATAGAGCGTAACGAGATGGCACATTGAACGATAATATCTCATAATTGCAAAAAAATGCACATCCGGCCGAATTAATACTTACATTTATATTTAAAAAATTTAAAATTTATTTAATTATTGTTTCATTAGGCGGTGTTAGTTATTTACAGAAATTGTTGTTAATGAGTTATTAGTTTTTGTTACTGGCTGAAACTGAAACTAGAGAAATTCAAACATATGTTATTTAATAATTTCATTCCAAATAAAACAAAATTATATTTTAATACAAATATGGTTGTATTACAGCGTGCTAGTATTTCCGCCAGTAAGCAATTACCGCAGATTTCTTATTCACCGCTGTGTCGAGCAGCTGTGCAGACCAGAGTTATCCACCTTCTCGATAGGCGCCAGTGATGCACGGAGAACTGTTGTTTGTTACCGTGATAGACTACTGAGGTAAGATATGTCCCGACTACATATACAGTGTGAACTCCATATAACGTGCCTCGATTTAACGACAAATTCCCTAAAGCGTCGAAATCAATTGGTTTTAGTTGGTTTATCTTGTCTTCCATCCACCTTTTCTTCTCTCCATTTAACTACAACTCTTTATAACGCTATAAAATGCACAGTCCCTTCAGTGTCGTTATATAGAGTTCACACTGTATAATCAAAAGGCTAATAAGAGATGATTTAATGGTGGCTGAAAACCATGTAATTACAATTAAACCAATGAATAATAATAACAGGTTTAACATTGCCTCTGAGTTGAACCTTGATTTTATTCATTATGTATTGTAATAAAATGACTACAACTTCACCCATTAAATAATAAAGAGTAAAAGAATTAAAAAATATATGCTATATATATGTTTCTGTATGTTTATGTTAACTACTAGTGATAAATATTGTTTTCCATGACTTACTACAATTATGTTGATCTTTTCACCAAGAAAATACTGTTCAAATAATTTGAATAAGTGATAGAGGCAGTATGAGAAAAAGTACTCATATGCTAAGAAGAATCGTTGGTTTTAGTGATGAAGCTTGCGCACAACCAGCCATGGGCCTGACACAAGCAGATAAGCAGACTGAGACGCACAATGGACAGAGTGAGTTTGTATTTTTTTTCTCTGACAATGCTCTACATTATAAACTGTAAAATTAAGAATGATAATTTTAACAATTCACTTGGAATCCATGTTTGCATGGTTATTAATAAAATACTTAAGATCATTCTAAATATGAAAACAAAGTACAGATAAAGGTTTGTGGCATCTGAAATTATGGAATGAAATTCATTTAAAATTTTTGTCACTATCATGATAAATAATATCTTTAAATACGTTAAAATATGGTTTAAAATTCATATAAATATATATTACAATTTAAAACATTAGAAGTATTACAATTTGCAAAAGATTCTTAATAATTTTCTATATATTTAACAGTAATAATATATACTCATAAACTTTAACAGTTAATTCTTATTTGGACGTTAATTGCTCCAGATTCTTACATTAATACACTGAAGTTTATTATAAACTCTTAAATGCTTAGTCGACAAAGGTTTTTTATGGTATAGCAAACAACGGGTAGGTGATCTCCTAAGTGGTAAGAAAACACCGCCGCCCATGGACAACCGGGCCATAGTCCGCGCTTGCTAGGTTGCCGGCTTTGTACGTCGCTAAAGCGACATTTTTAAGGCCTTCTCATATACTCACTCAGCGAAACGCCATCTTGAAATGTGTGACCTAATTTCTTTTATAACATCGTTTGACTTTGTCGACGATTCCAGGAATTAGGATTTAGATGACCTCCTGCGGGAGTCGTTCTCAATTACATAAAGTTAATTTGTTTTAATTTAGTAAAATTAAATGTATTGTAAATAATACTTGATACAATTAATAGTGTAAGATTATTTTTACTATATCGTGGTAATACAAAAAGCGGATCACGTAACGTACGACATCATACCCGCAACACAGCCGCGCTTTGGTTGTGTAGCCGGGCTTTTATGTTGCTTAAGTGGTAAATTGATGGACCATATATCCTAACTCAATCAGCGAAACACACTGTTATCTAAAAATATTAGAAAAATGGGTTTTTCTAAAATAAAATAAATTTTTAGTCCTTGATATTAATAATGTAAGTGTTACGGTTTTTTAATTTCGCGGGTAACACGATAGGCGGGTGTCCTAATGCTACGAGATCATCACCGCAACACAACTGCGCCGCAATCCACGCTTTGTTTGTGTCGCCGGACTTATAGCTGTAGGTATTACTAGGCCCCTTAAGCGGAAGGTATTACTCGTTGGGCCGTATTTACTCACTTAGTGAAACACAGTACAAATGCTATTTCACGCTGGTATCTTGTGATGCCGTAATATTACTCCAGATGAGCCTGTTCGATTAGTGCGTCAGCATGAGTAAACAAAAAGATTCATATATATTTATTTCTTATGGAGTTGATGACAATCCAGCAGACAATTGCCGGTCTTCAAGGGACAGCTACGGTCTTTTTAATTAAGTTTTGTTGGAAATAATTACCTCGCAACGATTTTGATTACTTTAGATCTTAAATCAATATATATTTCTCCCGTGGGAGAGCTATACTGATGCATATGCTGACGCACTAATGGTCCGGCTCGTCCGAAGGGATGCCACGAGCTCACAGAATACACAGCGTGAAACGGTAGTTGTCTTAAGTGAGGGATATCGGAGGCCTTAAAAGTACCGCTTAAGCGGCGTAAAAAGCCGGCAACACAACCAAAGCGCTGACTGTGGCGCGATGGTCATGGGCGGCGGTGTTCTCTTACCTTACAGGAGACCCACCTGTTCCGTTGTCCGCTATGGAATAAACAAAAAAATATATATAAATTGAAAACTGTTAGTTCTCACTTCCTGGCTTTCAAGTGATGTCTAATAGAATAATGAAAAATCTATTTGTATCCGTTGTGGGTATCCATGAAAGCGGAACTCAATCCGAATTTATAATATAACTTAAGTATTAGCGTCAGTAACCGTTGCCGACTGTGATATATTAATAAAGTGAATGTAACCAAATATATATGTAATGAAATAATAGAATTTGTTAAATGAAACTTCGCTTTGCACTGTGACTATGTGTTTTGGTTTTTTATGGTATAGCGGATCTTTATTCTATATGGTTCTTACCTTGAAAGTGCAGCTCAAGCGGCGTAAAAAGCTGGCAACACAACCAATGCGCGGTCTGTGGTGCGGTTGTCAACAAAATAAAACAGCCTTTGAGGTTTCGAGTTCGAATCCTGGTCTGGACTATTATAAATTATAATTTATTCGGTCTCTGTCCGGAGTAACATAAATTATAATTTAATTTATATATAATAATATTTATTATATATAATATAATTTATTCAGTCTTTGTAAGGGCTTGACAGAGGCTGGATGAGTGTCTTAATTGTGTCGTAATTGTGTCCGTGGGCGAGTCATGCTGAAGCATACGCTGCCACACAA
Organism: Delias oraia; assembly: GCA_018230265.1. Classification (NCBI taxonomy): domain Eukaryota; kingdom Metazoa; phylum Arthropoda; class Insecta; order Lepidoptera; family Pieridae; genus Delias; species Delias oraia. Next base: position 15,951 of record DWCF01002630.1, on the reverse strand, counting down.
ATTCGGTCAGCTCGTCCGAAGTGATAACACAGGCTCACAGAATACTCAACGTGAAATGGTAGTTGTAAATGAAACGGTGCGTCTACCGTGTTCCGCTGAGTGACTCAATCACTCAGCAAGCGCGGAATATGGCTTGGTTGGTGATGGACTGCGGTATTCCCTTACCATATAGAAGACCCACCTGCTCCGTTATCCGGTATACCATAAAAAATGTATTAATTTCCATTTAAATGTATTATAAAACAATTGGTTTACGCTCAGCGCCAGCGGCATTCGGATATAAATTCTGATATTTATTATAGGTGTGTAGTAGATTCGTAAGCTTGTTGTGCAACACATTATAACATTGCCGTGTAATATGTTGAGAAATTGTTATCTAGAACGGACCGTTGGTAAACAATTTATATTTGTTAATAATACACCAGATGCGAAAATACAGTATTCAGCTTTGATGCGAATTTACGAGGTTATTAGTTTTTTAATGATTACAAGTATCTACTGTTTCATGCGGTATTCTGTGAGGCCGTGGTATCATCGCCCCAATTAGTGCGTCATCATGGCTGTCCCATGGTTAAGATATTGTTGAGACACTCGCCCGTCTTTCGAGCACATTCAAGCAACGATTTTTTATAAAGGGTCTTCTAAGATAAGTGGTTCTCCACCCTTTTAAATGATTTAAAAAAGCTCAGTTGTGGAACGACAAACATCGAGTTTAAAGCGATGAAACTTTGTATTCTCCCTCGAAGTTCGATGGTGAAATTCAGCTGCAGGTATTAATAGAAACAGTTCAGATCATGCCCCATGATTGATGCGATAACAGATGCTGAGGAAAGATCCTGTCATTCCACATCTGAGCGCTTTTAAAGACATGTTGTGCCGCGCACCACCAGTCTGTATATTTAGCTTCCTGTAGGGGTATATCCAATCCAATACGACCTTCAAATAAGGAGCGTGCTCACAGAGAATTCTCAGCGTGAAATGGTAGTTGTACTTGAAACGGCGCTTCTGTCACTCGCTGAGTGAGTGAGGATATCGGAGGCCCTCAAAAATGTCGCTTAAGCGGCGTATAAATCCAGCAACTCAACCAATGCACGGACTGTGGCGAATTTGTCACTAGGTGGTTGTGTTCTCTTACCATATAGGAGTCCCACCTGCTCCGTTATCCGCTGTAGCATAAAAAAGCGTACTTATCCCTTAAATGCCGGCAACGGAGCCGCAGCTCTGCACGGGTTAGGGGTGTCCATGGGCGGAGGACCGGTTATCCGAGTTGAGCCTTCTGCTCGTTTGCCACAGTTTCCATTAAAAAAAGAGAAGCAACATTTCTGAACAGCGCAATTTTCACAAGTTCTATTCAGACCAGGGATCGAACTCCGTACCCAGATATTGCAATAGCTTACAAGATAGAGTCGGTTGATCTCAATGCACCGTTGCATTCGCATTGGGCAAGATTCGTCCTTCACAATGACGGTGACATAATGTCTGTTGCAAGCGAATGACCGACGAAGGGGGCCGCGCAAGTGGGCCGCCGATAGTGAAAGTAGCACGATGCATTCAGCTCGGGGGCATGCTGTGGGCTTATCTTTTCTGACATTACTAAGCTTTTTTTAATTGTGAGTCTTAAAATTTACAAACCATATAACTGCTAACATCACATATTTGAATGAATTCAATTAGGAAAATAATAACCGGTTCGGGAATGTTTTTTTTTAGGGTATAACGGAAAACGTAGCAGGTGGGTCTCTTTTATGGTAAGAGAACACCGCCACCCAAAGACAACCGCGCCACAGTCCGCGCATTGGTTGTGTTGCCGGCTTTATACTCCGCTTAAGCGTCATTTTTAAGGGCCTTCGATATCCTCTCTCACTCAGCTAAACACGATAGAAGCACCATTTCATGTACAACTACCATTTCACGTTGAGTATTCTGTGAACCCGTGGTATCACTTCGGACGAGCCAGTTAGGGCGTCCGCAAATGCTTCAACATTGTTCTGCAACAGCTGCCACAGTATTAAGACACACACCCGGCCAGTGTCAAGTCCTTCTAGAGACTGAATAAATTATAATTTATAATAGTCCGGACCGGGATTCGAACCCGAACGAGGCTCTCAAAAGATGTTTGTTTTGTTCAATTAGCTAATTTCATTTGCAATTGGTTTCGTGAAAGAGGTTGTACAAAGTAACCTATCTTTTCAAAATGAACCTCAATTGCACGAGTCTTGTTTTGCTCTTATTTTGTTATTGTATAGCGGGTAACGGAGGCAGGTCTTTGGTAAGAGATCAACGCAGACGATGGATCTGCGCTTTGTATCTGTTGCTGGCTTTCTGAGGTCCTAGAAATTATTGAGATTGATTGGTTTAAATTATTGAATTCTTAATAGAGGCGTATAAACTAAAACTAAACTAAAGTGAAGGTGAAGTTGCATAAAGCATTCATAATATAGTTTCATTTTCATTTTACTTAAGTAATATCAGATTTTAATATTTATTTAGAATAAAAACAAAAATTGTATAAGTAATATATTTTTAGATTATTAATTAAAATATGATTGGTATAAACTAAGGTAAAGTCGTTGAAACAAAAATTGACTCTAAAATGTACTCTTTTTGAACAGAATGTGGCCCGTGGCACAACCATGCTGAAGCATATGCTGGCGCACTAATTGGGTCGGCTCGTCCGAAGTGACATGACGGGCTCACAGAATACTCAGCGTGAAACTATGCTTGTAATGTTTCGCAAAGTGAGTGAGGATATCGGAAGCCCTTATAAGCACTGCTTAAGCGGCGTAAAAAGCCGACAACACAATCAAAGCACGGACTACTGCGCGGTGTTCATGAGCGGCGGAGTTCTCTTACCATATAGGAGACCCACCTGCCTCCCTTGTCTACTACTATAGAATAAAATAATTGATCACCTTATTAAAAGGAGGTTGTCAACTCAATGTATGTGTTTTTTTCCACCATCGACGCAGCAGTTCTCTAGCAGTTGCATTTCCTGTATCGATATATTATGTTTTCCTCGTAATAGTGAAAAGTTGTTGGAATTTTCTCGCAATCGGCACAATTTTTTCATTTGACCAGCCATGTTGTATAAGATGACCGATTTTGTTGTTACTTTTTTATTCTATAGCTGACAACGGAGAAGGTTGGTCTACAATATGATAAGGGAACACCGCCGCCCGTGGACACCCGTGCCACAGTGTTTCCGGCATTTTACGCCACTTAAGCGGCATTTTTAAGGGCATCCGATATCGTCACTCACTCTGCGAAACACAGTACAAGTACCGTTTCACATTGAGTATTCTATGATCCCGTGGTATCACTTCGAACGTGCTGGCCCAATTAGTGCGTCAGCATGTGCTGCAGCAAGACTCTCCCACGGGTGTGTGTTGTCACTAACCCCGTGGGGTCGGTGCCGTCAGCTTGTTCGAACTTTATGGTCTGTATCGAGGGACGAAGCGCTCTCTGTGGAAACAAGGTGATGATTGGGTTGGACCTTGTAAAACCCAAAGTAATGGGAGCCGAGAAGAGATTCGGAACAGTGAGCTTAGACTGAGGTTATCTCCCATCGAATGAAAGTCCAGATGACCCGGGAGAGGCCCCGCGAGTATAAGCTGTTACTGAGATAAAATTTTGATTTTAATTTTTACACATAGTTTTTACACTTAATTTTTAATTGAGGATATCGGGGCTCGTGAAATCATATCGCAGAAAAGCCGGCAAATTAATCAAAACGCGGAGTATTGCGTGTTTATCCATGGACGACGGCATTATTTTCCATGTAGGAAACATCTACTAACTACTAAAAATACTATCTACTAACTACTAAAAATACTATCTACTAACTACTCTTGTGCTCTGTAGAACGATCTATCATATATCTATTATTAATAAAATTAGCAAATAAATTGTCACAATTATCATCCTAAAGTTGACAGGGTTGAGTTGCACGAGCGGTGTCGTAATTCAACGCAATGCGACTTGGGAAACAGGTTGATCGACGCTTAGATGTCTGTCCGTAACATAAGTAAATATTATTTATTGGATCGTGTGGTTTATTCGTATGTGGCGTTGCGAGATAAGGAAATGAGATTTTATGGATTTATAATGTGGATACATTTAGTTGTGGAATAATTATTTTGATTATATATAAATCTATTATAAGTAACAGTCAATTCTGGATAACAAAGCTTAAAGGATCGCATTTTCTTTTTCTCATATAAACATCCTAGTTTCTATCTAGATTTGGGTCTACGAAAATACGCCAAATTATGTAATTATAGAGCCTCGTAGCTTAATGGTTTTAAAAGTGTACCATGAAGGGAGAGATATCAGGTTTATATCTTGGTTCGAGTTGAGTCGGCCCAATCAATGCGTCCAAATATGCTTCAGCATGGCTCTCCCACGGGTGAAAACCATATAGGAGATCCACCTGCTCCGTTGTCCGCTATACCATAGACAAGTAAATGCAGCATGTATAAGTGAACACACAAATATTCCATGAAACGTGTGCTATCGATTCCCATCCATTGTTTTCTCGTGTTTGTTTTGTGTCCCTAATTGACGCGTTGTGTAACGTTGCAGGCGCGGTGGGGGGAAATGCGCGCGCGCAGGCCCAAGAGAAGCCGAGGTAAGACTTTACACTTCCTATATCTCAGTCCTTAATCGTACGCTGTCGAGTATAGTCGGTCATAGTAATCGGCCGACTGTGGTATCAGTGCTTTGTGATTGTGCGTGGATTTGTGTGACCTCGGTTGGATTGTGTCGAGTGAGTACGTCGTAATTGATAGAGATTTTTTAGTTGAGAGTTGGTTTAGGGGCTAGCTAAAGAAACGAAAGAATAATACCATTGTAAGGTGTTTTGTTTGCCCGTGGGCGAGCCTTGCTGAAACATATGCTGATATGCATTGAATGAGTCAGCTCGTTTAAGTGATACCACGCGCTCACAGAATACTCAGTGCGAACGGTATTTGTACTGTGTTTCTCAGAGTGAGTGAGGATATCGGAGGCCTTTAAAAGTAAAAAGCCGGCAACACAATCAATGCGCGGATTGTGGCGTGGTAGTACATGGACGACGGTGTTCTCTTACAATATAGGAGACCCAGCTGCTCCGTTGTAAGCTATAGAATAAAAAATAGTAATAATAATACAGTGGAATTTCCATAACTCGAACATTGTTTAGTCGAAATCCTCATTGAATCGGAAAAAGTGCTATTCTTATATGTTGCTGAGTCTAAATATACTCTTATGATATGTTATTTCCCTACGAGGCGTAATGATAAGAGTATTTATTCTCTGCAGCCCGGGTTTCATAAACGGGACTCCATATGTCGTAGTTAGTAAAATGTTGTGGCGTCTTACTTGGAGTTCTTCCGAAATCACCCCACTCCAGGCCTAGATGCTTTTAGTTTTATCTAGTGCATTTCAATTTATATAAATAAAAGTGTTCCATAAATCTAAGTCGAATTGTTCTTTAACTTTAACTCCACAAGTTGAAAAGTATTCTTATAAGCCGCACCTTTATAAGTCAAAGTTTTAGCAAATAAATAGGTACTATGTATCTCTAAAACTCATTAATCCGAATATTTTAGCATTTACTTTAACATTCGTGTCATCGAGAACCCACTTTGATCGCTACCTTCTACCTACATACGCCGAGAAGTTACAGTCACGCTGCATATGTTTTCTCACCTCGGATAAGCGGTCTGCCCATGGACACCCCTAGCCCTTGCAGAACCGCGAGTCTGTTGCCGGCCCTTAAGCAATATGTATGCTCTTGGAGATTACCACATGTTATTTATTTATCCTCTGTTAACCGTGAAAGGATTTCAGAGAAAACATAAGCCTGTATGAAATATAGGCTAGATAATCTCGATGTTTGTTGTTCTACGACTGAGGTTTTAAGGCATTTTGTGTCGCTTACAACCAGTCTGTGCTGAGATATTTCAAAACCAATACGTTTTGGGAACCTTCAAGGAGCGTACGTATTCCTCAAAGGCCATGGGCCTCCGGCATGTTTACCTCTTTTTTTATTCTATAGCGGACAACGTAGCAGGTGGGTCTCCTATATGATAAGAGAATACCACCGCCAATGAACGATCGCGCCACTATCCGCGCATCAGTTGTGTTGCCGGCATTTTACGCCGCTTAAGCCCCTTTTTTAAGGGTCTCCGATATCCTCACTCACTCTGTGAAACAAAGTATAATTACTGTTTCACACTGAGTATTCTGTGAGTTCCATATTTGAGTCAAAAATATTTTTGAATATATCAGCTAGTGTACCTATATATTGAAGTAGCAAAACAACATTTTTATATTCAAATGTGTAGAAATGCGTAATTGTTGTTAAATAACAATGACGTCATAATTAGATAGTTAATTATTATATATTATGTACCTAATGTTTATGAAATTGTTTGTATGAGTTAATTTGTTATATAAAACGTACCAGGCTCTTCTAGGACAGGCAAGCGGTCATCCGCCCATGGCTTTTATTTTTTTGATGATTTTTAATGATGATGATGATTGCGGACAACGGAGCAGGTGGGTCTTCTATATGGTAAGAGAATGCCGCCGCCCAAGAACACTCGCGCCACTTTCCGCGCATTGGTTGTGTTGCTGGCTTTTGACGCCGCTTACATGGCATTTTTATGGGTCTCCGATATCCTCACTCACTCTGCGAAACGTAATATAAGTACCCGTTACACGAGTATTCTGTGAGCACGTGTATCACATCGGACGAGCCGTCCTAATTAGTGCTTCAGCATGTACTTCAGCATTCCTCTCCTACGGGTGCTATAGTGCTAAGATACTCGCCCTTTCAGAGACTGAATAAATTATCTGATACCTCTCGCTTCATGGTACATATTTCAAACCATTAAATTACGAGGATCTCGAAGGTATTTAGGGATAGATCACGCTCTTTGAAGGATGCCAAGTTGTATTTTTTATGGTATTGTAAATAACGAAGCAGATGATTCTCCTCATCTTGTACACACATAGCTCCAGTTTGTACGCGTTGCCAGCCCTTTTTGCACATTGTTTGTATTTGCTTAGCCGATGTAGGTACTGGCTTTATATCTGACATAAAAACATAGTTTATCAAATTTTTTTTCACTGGGATTTGAACTCAGTATGAATAGATTATGAGAGTTTTAATTATGTATACGTCACCATATTAGGTGCTATAATTTTTTTTATGGAAACATGCAAGCCACATGAGTATGAGGTTCACTTCAGATAATCGGTCATCCGCCCATGGATACCTTCAGCTTCTTAGAGAGCTCCTTAGGTTAGTTGCCGGCCTTTTAGGGATAGATGTGCTCTTATTAAAAGGCCCTGCAGCTTTTTCCACAGAATGGAGACAGCACCGATTACCTTAAACGCTCAGTTGTGGAACGACAAAAATCGAAGTGATACAGATGATACGAGTGTCTTATTTGTACACATTTGTGGATAATTTTAGATTTGTCTTTCTCGTACATATTTGTAATTGTTCTAGTTAGGGGGGATAGTGGTATGTTACGTAAAATCTCATTAGACATTTATAAATAAACAATTTAATCCCCGTACAGTTCTGTTGAAGCATTTTGTTAAATGGTTTATATTTATTTTAAGTTCATTCAAGACGTATAATCTTATTTTAACTTCGTTGTACTTCAAGTGGTCTTGGTTTTAATATTATTAGTAATTGTATTGGATTTACCTGCAAAACGAGTTGGTTGAAGTCTTTTTTGAGAGGATATGTGTGGACCGGAGTGTAATGCCCAAACTAAAACCTCACGGCACCCGTCGGTGGAGTTGAGCCTTATCTATTGAATTACACCATAGAGTAAGATCCAAAAACACCCATTGCAGATAAGAAAATAAATAAAGATAACGTTAATTGAAATTATGTTTACAAGATTACATTCGGTGCTAACCTGACCCTTAACTTCATTTCGCATTGTCTACGGTCATCAGTTCCTCGTATATTGTATTTGTTGCTTAATAAATTACGACAGTCGACATTTAATAACTTCGAAAAAACTTGTAACACCATATGATTGAAATGGTATTCAAAAAGTTAAATTCGATGCGAACCTGTGCCTTATCTATATTTCACATTATCTACGTTTCTTAGGTATTTATTATAGTTTTTATTAGTTATTATTTATTTATGTTTGGTCCAGAGGATCCCCGAGATGGACCGCCGGGTTTGGAAACACTTGTCTATCTATGGTCATCGTTTCCTCGTACATGCATGTTGCTGAATACATTGCGCCATAGCGTAAGATGTAAAAACCCGCAACAGATAAGCAAATAAATAAAGATTAGAATGCTGGCGGCGTATCGAAAGTATGCCTCAGTGAGAGGTTACATTCGGCGCGACCTTGCCCCCGATTGTTATTCAACAGAGAGCAATGGACAGTGTTGGGTATGCGCAAGTAGGCTAAGAATTCGGCTGTGTTGCGTATTCATAGGCAATTACGAGTGTTTGTATGCAAATTTTAATTTGAGAGTCTTGTTGCTAAGTGGTTTATAAGTCTATGATACACATAATTTATTCGGCCTCTAGAGGGACTTGACAGTGGCCGGGCGAGTGTCTTTATAATGTCGTATCAGTGGGAGAGCCATTCTGTCGCCCTAATTGGGACGGTTCGTCCGAAGAGAGAATACTGGCTCACAGAATACTCGAATACTCGATACGTGAAACGGTACTGCTACTGTATTTTTTTGAGTAAATGAGGATATCGGAGGCCCTTAAAAGTGCAGCTTAAGCGGTGTCAAAAGCCGGCAACACAACCAATGCACGGAATGTTGCGCAGTTGTTCATGGGCGACGTTCTCTTACCATATAGGAGACCCACGTGCTCCGTTGTCTGCTATAAAATAAAAAGTAAAACTTTCCTACGCAATAATTCTAACGTTATTAGTATGGACATTAATAAATGGACTTAGAAAATAGTTGTTTTCGTGTTTACACGGCGAATAATGTGTCTACATCGAATTTCTAAGCAATTCTTTCTCGTGGTCGGTGATGTGTGAATTGTTGCACTCAACCTGTCGTAAAATGGCGTAAATGTGCTATTGTGTTGGTATAAATCGTCATAAAAAGTCGGAAACCGATACTCATAGAACTCACTGTTCCTCAGTGCGCTCTATAACAATAGACACGTCAACAATGCGACAAATCCATCTTGACATCTTACGGAAGCGTGAATTAGGTGAGAAAAAAAAACTAGGTCACAGTGAACTCTAATTGTTTCGACTGAATTTCATCATCAAGTTTCACCTGTATCAGCTCTGTTTGCCTGAATGATATTAGATATTTCTACGTACTACCACTATAAACAACGGAAACAGCTCCTAGCTGATATATTTGCAAACCAGAACGGTTTAGGGACTTTCAATAAAAGACTTGCCGTGTACCATTATAGAACCAGCTTGTAAGATATTTCCAAACTTTGTAAAGATTTTCACTCGTAGGAAAGCCATGCTGAAGTATATGATGACGCAATGATTGAGCCAGCTCGTCTGGAGTAGTACCACGGACTCACAGAATACTCAGCGAATTAAATTTGAAATAATGCCGCTTAAGTGGCGTAAAATCAGGCTACACAACCAAAGCGGGGACTATGGCGCGGTTGTCTATGGGCGGTGGTGTTCTATTATGATACCGAAGACCCACATGCTCTGTTGTCCGTTATAATATAAAAAACCAAACTTGAAAAAAAGCCAAGGGATGCCTTAAAGTTGTAGCCCAGCCGACCTAGCACATTGGCCTTGTGGTTCATCATCATCAGCCTATAAAGTCCACTGCTGACCTCTGTATGAGGCCTATGCCTCCCCCAAAGACGCCCACGTATTACGATCTTGACCGATCTGGATCCAGCGGTTGCCCGCGACCTTCATGAGATCGTCTTTCCATCGCGTGGCGGAACGTTCCACTCTGTGTTTTCCAGTACGCGGTCGCCAATCGAGAACCTCTTTTTCCCATCGGTTCTCGGTTCGTCGACCGATGTGGCCAGCCCATTGCCACTTAAACAAAATAATACGGTTACATTATAATAAAAAATAATGTCTATGTCCTCAGATCCAGCTCAACGAAACCCAGGCGACCAGATCGTGCCGTCTACGTGCCGAGGGCTCTTCGAGCGGAGGCCACAGACGAAAACAAACCCTTGGAGAACAAGCGGACCAGCCAGAGTTCCGACGGCAAGCGTCCGATATCACCAGGCACCAGGGAAAAGTCCGCTCACGGCACGCCGAAACGATCGCTCGACAAGAATTTCTGCAACGTATACACACCGCCTCATCTCAGGAATCAAAGATCTCAGACAGCGCCCGCTCAGAGCGACGTGACACTGTTGGGCTGTCCACTGACAAACGACGAATGTGCAATATCGATTAGTGATAATAGTTTTAAAGAGTTAGAGCCAGAGAGTTTTTATATCGGCGATTATTTTGCTAATGGACAATTAGGATTTTATACACCTAATCTATACGAGTACGGGGAGGTGCATAGCACAGACGATTGGAGAACGAATGAGACGGTCGAATTGAACATGGCACTTCAAGAGCAAGCTAATATTATCGATAAGGATTATATATACGATAAAGATGAAGATGTGGAGAAGAATGAGCTGAAACGTGCGTCACAGGAGATCAATAGAAGCAGCAAGAGGATAATCAAACAAACGTTTGATACAGATGTGTTGGTGATATCAGATTCTGTTGAGGAGAATGTGTGCCCGCGGGTAGAGAGTCCAGTGGAGAAAGAGAATGAGATTACAGAAGAGAAGATAAAACCGAAGTTGGAGGCTAAAGTGTCTTTGAAGCGTGAGGATAATGATTGGGATGCGTTGTTTGATGATAGTGGGGAGTGTCTGGACCCTTCTTTACTAGACGAATTAACCTCTACGGTTGGTAAAGTGCATATATCGAAAGCGAAGAACAATTATGACCAGTATCAAACGCGAGGTCAGGCGTTGTGCAGCGGCCCATATGACGAAACATTCGCGCATGTGGTGGAGGTATATGATTTCCCTAGTGAGTTCAAGACGAACGATCTGTTGTCGCTGTTTAGTGAATACAAGGATACGGGGTTCGAGATCAAATGGGTGGACGACACACACGCCCTGATCGTCTTCAGCAGCGCTAAAATTGGTGAGTTCTTACTATTATTATTTTATCCTGGGATACCACGGGGTCCGGGATTCACCTTAGTAATCATTTGAGCCTCTAGGGTATTTAATACCTATTTTCCTCACTCACCGAGGTAAACATAGCATTGTTTCAAGCTCGTATTTTGTAAGCCCGTTAATTGTTGTGTTGGTATCCTATTTTCTATTATTGTTTTTATGTTATATTCGTAAGTTTAAAATAAATATCCATCCGTTTTACAGAAATGTATACCACTAGAAGGTATTACATAAGAATTATAAATATTTAGAAATATATTGTTCTTTGATTGATACATATAAAATTTATTATTCAAGTTCATGTCGTCGCCCGTACTGAATATGTAGTGACGTAGTGACACATTGTAGAATTGATATGAAGTTTTTTATGGACACAAATTTTATAATATAGTTGCTACCCATGGACAAACTTCTGTGTTTCGCTGAGTGAGTGAGGATATCAGAGGCCCTTATAAGTGCAACTTAAGCGGTGTGAAAAGCTGGAACCACAACCAATGCGCGGACTGGCGCGGCAGTTCATGGGCGGTTCTCCCTCTTGGTTAATGGTAGTCATATGAAACCCTTTAGATACGCATCATTTCATTCGACATTACTTACAAATACATAACAATAATCGAGGCTCTGTGAAATTAAGGTTGATAGCGCTTCGTGAGCACGTCTATTATTAGAAGGCGAACGATTATAATTTAAATGCCATTATAGTGATTATGATGAACGTAATACGTTGCGTCAGTGTTGCCCGGTATGACCTCACCTATTTTGCAAGCATTGCCGCTTAGGTAAATTTATATTCCAACTGATAAACAGTTGACTAGTTTTTTAAATAATTTCGTACCGCGCACCATCGCTTTGTGGTAGCAGCTGTGGTATTTCCAAAGCAAATCGGTGAGTCAGTCTGAAGCATATGCTAACGCACTTATTGGGCCGGCTCGTCTGAAGTGATACGGGCTCATACAATACTCATCGTAAAACGATACTTCTACTGGTTTCACAGAGTGTGTGAATGCCGCTGAAGTTGCGCATAAAGTCGGCAACACCACCAATGCGCGTACATTGACGTGGTTGTCCATGGGCGGTGGTGTTCTTTTCCCATATAAGAGACCCACCAGCTCCGTTGTCCACTATACCATAAAAAAGATTTAAAAGTTATAACTACCATGGAAATCTACTAAGAAACCGATAGTAGTATTGATTCACTGCTTGGAATTGGGAGATTTAAGTTGAATAGGTTACTTGTTTTATAAAGTTCGCGTTTCCTTGAAGAGCTTTTACTCGAAGCCTTTAAGCTTGGAATATAGGTAATAGGTATTGTGGCGTAATCTATCGTGTTTTCACCGGGTCGTGATGCTATGCGCTAATATGATGTAAGCGGATTCTGGAAATATCACGATGCCAATTGCCAGGAAGTAAAATATTTAATAGAAACAATTGAAGTTTAATACACGACTCTGAAAGGAAACAATTGCATTACCTACCATTTTGATTGAGATAAATGCATACCAAATAATATACAAAGTTTCACCGTCATCACTTATTCACGCTGAATATTCTGTGCGCCCGTGTTATCACTTCGGACGAGCCGGTTAAATTAGTGCGTCAGCATATGCTTCAACATGGCCCTCCCACGGGTGATATAACAGCGCATATTAAATTATTATAGTTAGCTATAACTGTATGTAGCATTACACTTATCATTATTACACGTCGTATACTTGACGAAAAAATAGGTACACGTGATTTCTTACCAACACCTCTCCCCTCGATTTATCAAGCGTCACACGATTAATGGTAGACCTTATGTCCTACTCGCAAAGACACAGGCTTCTCGGCGTGCTCGTGAGGCGCAGCGTTCTCAGTTTTCAAAAAAAATGACTCGCTCAACCAGCGACATTCTGTGTGTGTTTACCTAACAGTTAATAAATGGAGGTCAAAATTCAACGCACTTAAAGTTTACATACATTATTATCGTAGCTGGCTTTTTGGCGGCGGTGTTCTCTTACCATAAAGTAGAACCGCGTATTCCGTTATTCGCTATATAATATAAATTAGTTTTTGTAGTATATTTTTATAATTTTGTCTATACTAATATTACAAATAGGAAAGGTTTGTTTGTTTGTTTATTTGACTTGAATAAGCTCCAAAACTGAAAGTCTTCCATCGTCCGATAGCTACACAATTTCCGGTTACTACAGTATTAAATAAAGCTTTTTATTTATATATTTGTTCTTTTTTTTCTTAAATTATTATAAGAATTTTTTATATGGCATAGCGGACAACGAAGCAGGTGGCTCTCCTATATATGGGAAGACAACACCGCCGTCTATAATTATAGACAACCGCGCCAGTCTGTGCTTACTGTATTGCCAGCATTTTACGCCGCTCAAGCGGTATAATTTCAAGGGCTTCCGATATCTTCACTCACTCAGTAAAAGACAATAACAGAGTACAAGTACCATTTTAGTTAACGAAATGCCAATCCAATTAGTACGTTCATATGCTTGCACAGTACTTGCACGATGCACGAGTGCGACAGTATCTTTCCTTAGAACGAATTAGTATATTATAAACTAAATGCCTGGAAGAAAATTAAAAACTGGGAATTAACCTCTCGCTTACACTTAGTTGACTTATAAAACCATGGCTATGAGGCTTGGCGGCGATTTTCTCTCACTATTAAGAAGACCCGTCTGATTTGTTTGTCGCTATATAATATTAAATGTTTTTTGTATAATTTTTGAAATAAAGTCTTAAAAATAAGTCTGAAATAAAGTTGTTTTAAGTTTGTTAAATTATGATAAGAATGCGTGAAATCAAACGGCCATAGCTGCTTCAATTATATGGACGGACAGGTAATATCGAATCTAAAAGAGCCTGCAACCTACATTACGTTCAATGGCCGCTGTGACGCAACAGTGGGCAAGTGGGACGCTGCGCGCGACCACTTTGCCTCGACTGGTACACATCCCAGCCATATAGAGCAAATACTATAAACGGTGTGAACTCTGTGTAAAGAAAAACTACCAAATTCCTCGACATCACATGATTATGGCTGGTTTACAACGGAGCAGGCGGGTTGTCTGTATGGTAAGAGAACACTGCCGCCCATAGACAAGCGCGCTACAGTCGTCGCATTGGTTGAGCTGTCGGCTTTTTTCGCCGCTTAAGCGGCATTTTTAAGGGCCTCCGATATCACCACTCACTCAGCGAAACACAGTATAAGCACCGTATCAAGTACAACTACCATTTCACGTTGAGTATTCTGTGAGAGCGTGATATCACTTCGGACAAGCCAGCCCAATAAGTGCGTCAAATTATATCCTTCCTCCTTGTTCGATGATGAAATTAAAAAAATCTATAGTCTATACTTAGTATGTAGCATCAACTCGATAAGGAAAACATTTATTTACTTAGATAAGTTCTTTTATTTTCATATTTTTGTGTTACATATTTGGCATGTACTGTGGTTGTAACTAATATTGGTTATAATGGTAAATATTTAAAATAAAAAAAGAGTCTCAATACAGTGTAAATTCTATCTATGATTATAACAACTGCAAAGATTGCAAGAGACGGCCCTATTAGTGCGTCAGCATGACTCTCCTATTTGTAAGACACTGTTGAAACTGTATGGGTATTATGACAACGACTTGAATTATCGGCAATTTTCCGGCAACGCACCCGCGTCTCTGCAATGAGTAGCGGTATCCATGGACCGAGGACCGCTTATCCTAGGTGAGCCTACTGTTCTTTTGCCGCTGTTATCATAAAAAAAAATTATATAATGAGACGCTCGATTTGTCGCCGCCTGGGCATGGTTCGGCTCTTTTAAAGACCGAATAAATAATATTCAGTCTTTCTAATATCATTTGATATCGCGTTTCAGCTGCGGAGGTGCTGTCTACACCGCGAACGCTTGGCAAGTGTAGGCCACTGCATGCGGCTACCCTAGAATCCAGGAATAAGGCGAAGAAATGCGCCGAGTTTCTGCAGCCGTACAGGTCAGTTTGTGAAACTTCTTTAGGTGCATACGGCGCTGGGAATAAATGAAAAAATTGGCCTAACTTGCGTCATGGTGAAATCCCGAACGGAAGCTGTGTTCGAGGGCGAGATGATCTTTAGTCGTGCGTGTAGTCTCGCAGAGATCTATTGGAAATACAGTGGGTTCTCGATAACTTGAATGTCAAGGGAAATGCTAAAAAAAATCGAGTAATGAGTTACTACGTTAACAAGAATTTTGAGATACATAGGATTTATTTAAATATGATATTTATTATTATTAAACCTTTGACTTATAAGGGTGCGGTTTATAAGAATATTTTTCGACGTGTGGAGTTCAAGTTAAACAACAATTCGACTTTGATTTGTGGTACACATTTATTTATATAAATTTTAATTATAAAATATACAATAGATTCTCCAAATTAACACTAGACATTCCTTTTGAATTTTATTGCTATCTTTTCCGAGAAGTCCTAGTAAGATGGCATAATATTTTACTACCTACCACTTACGGAGTCTTGTTTTTGAAGTTCGAGATACAGAGATTAAATATTCTTATCAAAGACTTGTAGAAAAATAACTGCATATTTAGCCATATTTCATAATCATCATCCTCATCAGCCCATCTAAATCCACTGCTAGACATAGGCCTCTCCCAAAGACGCCCACCCGCTGCGATCTTGAGCGATCTGGATGCAGCGGTTGCCCGCGACCTTTATTAGATCGTCTTTCCATCGTGTGGCGGGACGTCCCACTCTGCGTTTTCCGGTGCG
>DWCF01002629.1:0-23059 GCA_018230265.1 Delias oraia | reverse complement strand
TTTCATCAAAATCGGTCAAGCCGTTTCGGAGGAGTATGGCAACGAAAACTGTGACACGAGAATTTTATATATTAGATTTAATACCGTATCCATGGAAATCGTACTCTAACCACACGGCTCGGTAATTGAACGGCGATGTAAAAGGCATCTACGTTGCGAAAAAATAAAAGTGTATAATCGCGAGCCACGGCGCTGCGGCCCGCCCCGATACTGTTATTGTGCGAAATAAAATGTACCCATTCAATGGGCTACATTGTGTTAGGGTCAATTTGTTGAGAGATGTTTTGATTGTGATACTATTGCTAATGTATGTTACACCCTTTCAACGTAGAGACGATTAATTCTTAAGCTATACGTAGACTTTAGGAATTTATGCTCTGTAAATAAAATCAAAAGATGGTTTTGTCATGAGTAAACTATTGCGGTGTTTAATGAAACCTACTAAATTGTTTTTGAACATATTGATATTGGGACATTTTCAATATTTTTTATCTATATTACATATTCACTGAAGTTTCAATAAATTTTGATAAAATTTCAATTTAATTTTCATAAAACCAAAAAATTTTACTTGGAACATCAAAATATACACCTGCATTAAATAAAATAATATAAAAACTAAGTACATTAATAATTGTTAATTTTGTTGTCTTTAAAAGTTGGCGGAGATATTTTTTAATAAGCCAAGGTACATGGATGCCTTCATAATAAATATTTTAAATGTATTTAAAAAATATTTTTTACAGTTAATTAGTAATATTTTCATGAAAATTTATTCTTTATAAAAGATACATTAAATGTATGGAGCTTAGTTAGCTTAGGCAAGGTTTATTTGGAGTGTGAAAAATGAAAATTACTTTTTTTGGATATTTAAAAATATTTCATTTAATTAATAGTTTAAATCTATCATGCCACAATTTAAGAAATTATGAATTTTTTTTAAAAAAGTACAAATTAGTTATCTATTGTTAAAAGAAATAAGTTTTATGAAGTGTCAACAAAAACAGTTCTGTGGTAATTAAAAATATACATTGTCATCTAAATGTATGTTTTTGTAGGTACCAGAGCTATCTAAAATTGCCTTAGTATATCTACAAAAACCTACTTTTAAAAATATCTCGTATATCTATCACTGACCTCTGAACAACTTAAAACAACAATCGACAAGATAGGGCAATGAAATGTATTTTCAATATTGAAAGAAATATAACCCTACTTATTTTTGAATCATAAAAAAAGTTACAAAAGTGGCGCCTGAGTTTATGGGTCACAATTTGTCATACGTTATAGTTTATGAAACCATGTACAAACACTGAATACGTAATTGGCTTGGGATATTGTGGATGGTGATCGGAATTTTTAATAAAGATCACACTATGCTTTTTTGTACAATAAACTTAGATGATGTTACATTTTTCATGGAATTCCTTTTAATTTTACAAAAAGAAACAATTGGAGAACTATATTTCTGAAAAATATTATTTTTATAATTTTTTTATAGTACAGCGGACAACGGAGTAGATGGGTCACCTATATGGTAAGAGAATGCCGCCCATGGACAATCGCGCCACAGTCCGCGCAATGGTTATATTGGCGGCTTTTTTCGCCACTTAAGCGGCATTTAAAGGGCCTCCGTTATTCACTTATCGAAACATAGTACAGGTACCGTTTCACGTTGAGCATTCTGTGAGCCCGTGGCATCACTTCGGACGAGCCGGCCCATTTAGTGCGTCCGCATATGCTTCAGCATATCTCTCCCACGGGTGTTACAGTATTAAGACATGTGCTCGGCCACTGTCAAGCCCTTCCAGAGACCGAATAAATTATAAATTAAAAAAATATATAATTTGTCATTAAGCTTTTATTTGTTAATTTTTATTTTTAAATTGTTATCCAGGTACATTCTGGGATATACTATGTAGTACATTTTAGTTATAATTAAGACTTTTATATGATCTTTGCACTCATTTTAGTTTTTTACTCCTTGATTGTTGATAGGATACCTACCAGTTTTAGTTTCTCGTTCGTATTTGCTTAGAAAAAATAATTGCAACTCAAATACTAAGTTATACATATATTATTAATAATAACTATTATATCATACTTTATCGAATGTAAAGAATTATTACTCTTAATAAGTAAATAGATTTGAATTAAATTAATTAAAACTAGTTCTTATATTGTTTGGTTTACGTCCGCTTTATTTTGAGGGGTTAACGGCTATAAGTTGGCCCTTCGGAGCCTGTCTTAATTTTTTTATTTGTAGTGTATAGAGAATTTGGACTATATTATTTATTGCGTGCTGCTAAGATAGGTACTATCCATTTTTGGGCGTATTGCCAAATAAACTTTGCTTAAAATTACGCCAACTTTAACCATGATCTCTCTAAAATACATTGTTTTAAGAAAAGATGACACTTGTTGATAAAACAGCGCTAAAACTCGAAGTCCGAAAGAAAACAAGATTTCACTAAAAGCAGTAAAATTCTAGTAGTTGTAGTCAAACAAACGAAAAATATCTTTATTAAATTCCTTGCGACGTTATCAAAAGTTAAACCATATGCGATAAATAAAAATTTGGTTGCGCAACCAAAAAACTCATTCCATGAAAAAATAAAGGTCGCAGTGTAAGGCCACCTCTTTTATTGGGGGCAT
Source organism: Delias oraia (assembly GCA_018230265.1). Taxonomy (NCBI): domain Eukaryota; kingdom Metazoa; phylum Arthropoda; class Insecta; order Lepidoptera; family Pieridae; genus Delias; species Delias oraia. The sequence continues at coordinate 20,404 of DWCF01002629.1, read as the reverse complement.
AAATAAAAAACCATCGAAAAAAGATTTTTAAGAGAAAAGACACACAGTCCTATCAAAAAATAAACATACACAAGTTTCTACTTAGGCGCGCTGTTCGCGGTTCTTTGGAAGACAGTTGTAAAATTTACGATTCGTTGAAATGTCATCTGTTTTATTAATATAGCGTTTTGTGGTTTTACTTCTTGTATGTTTGCGTGTTGGTTATAACAAATCACTTTTCGCAATCTGACTGGTGTACAGAGACAGTATGCCAGTGGGAAGAGTTTAATTAAAATACTACTTTTATACATTATATAATACAGGCCAAAGTTAGTTCTTTATATTCCTTATTTATTCTATGACATCAATTCAGATGTCATAAGTATTGCATAAAGCCAAATATTTTTCCTACCTCCCTTTTTTATTTATGGTATAGCGGACAACGAAGCAGGAGGGCTTCCTATTTGGTAAGAGAACAGTGTCGTTTGTGGACAACCTTGTGTAGCCGGCTTTTTTACGAAGCTTAAATAGCATTATTAAGGGGCTTCGATATCCTCACTCACTCAGCGAAACGCAATACAAGTACCGTTTCACGCAGAGTATTCTGTGAGCCCGTGGTATCACTTCGGACGTGTCGGCCCAATAAATGCTTCAGCGTATTATTCAGCAGGCTCTCCCATCTACTACCTACTTATCGGTAAATAACTATGAAAATAAGTTAGTAAAACTTCCAGCTAACCAATTGCCATATATACGTTACATCTATAATCTTCCGATTAAAATCAAAGTAACCTTTTTGTCACAAAAAGAGCAGCCATTTATCACAACCTATAATTTGGCTCGTACAAATTACAAAGAGTATAATAGTTGGAACAGCATTGCTAATGAAGTTGCACTGAAAAAAAGACTAAGCTGATGATTATGTGAGCCTTTGGACATTATAAAACCATTATAAACACATCTACCCATCATTGATACCCTTTTACAGATAATGTTTGGATTAAATCGTTCTATGCCCTAATTATTTTGTGGTTAAACGGGATTTAGTTCGGATACGAAAGAAAGTGAACATGATTTTCAATGTCATATCAGAGTCGGTTAAGTTTAAAATTATTTATTACAATTTATTTATAATAATGTAAGTGAGACCTCATCATAATAAGATTTAAATATTTTTCTTAATATCACAATAATTGGATATGAAGAATAATTGTTCAATGTTATATGACATTCGTCTTTAGCTGCATTCTTAGAAGAGCATAAATAATAATAAAGGAAAATATTATACTAATAAATAAATAATAAATATTGTGATATGCGTGTTTGTTGTCATAAACTTAGAATCAACGTTAATAATGATTTCGGATGATAATCTAGTGCTAGCCTAATGCAGAGACATAAATAATCGATGCGCAATCACGGACATCCATAAAGCACTCGGAATGCGCGGACAATCGTTCATTGAGGTACTTATTTATTTTAAATACAATCATCAGGGGGCCTCCTGCCGCGTGACTCCTGGGGTGCTGTCGCGGCCCCCCGACTGCCTCGCTTTCGGCCCCTTTTAATCAACTGTCACGTCGGTACGATACCATTACATTACCCATTTGTTACACTAATTCACTCATAACATTGTCCTACACCCAACGTAATAGAACTCAATTTCCCGCGTCGTCGAATAGACGCCATCTTTATTTGATTGCGATGCATTATTTGGTTCGAAAATCGAACGATGTTCAAAATTCGATCAATGACAACATTGTTTGTATAGACAAATATCCGTTAATGTATTCAGGTATTATACTCATACTGGTGATCTATTTAGTTTTAGGCAGAGGAGGCCAAAGTCAAAAGCTTTGGAGTTAACTCGAATGTGGTCGCCGTCCATGAACAAACCTGCCAAAGTCCGCGCATTAGTTGTGTTGCCGGATTTTACGCTTTTTAAGGGACTCCGATATCCTCACTCACTCTGCGAAACATAGTACAAGTACCGTTTCACCCTGAGTATTCTGTAAGCCCGTTGTGTAACTTCGGACGAACCGGCCCAATACGTGAGTCGGCATATGCTTCAGCATGGCTCTCCCACGGGTTTTTTATTGCCTATTAATAGCTCAAACATGTAGAAGTATAGCGTATGTAGGTAACTTAATCTTGTTAAAATCGCATTACTACTCATTGCGACCCTCAGAATTTTACTACAGATAAGCGTTTAAGTAAAACGTGATTTGACATAATGTCCAGTAATTTGTTTCAGCCTTTATTGGATTTCATAATGGCCAGTCGCCACACTGCATTTATATAGGTAAGTGTTATTACATTCATACTTCGGAATCCTTGGCCGACAAGCCGCGTTGATCTTACCGAATTTGTTATGGTCGGAAACGCTTGTACACACAGCTTTTGTGTTAAGACAACATAATGCTATCAAGATATTCAGAAAATTGTAAATTTTATGCATAGATACATTTTACATTAATTTAATATATTTAGAGAGAATATATATAGTTACATTTTTAAATAAGATAGATTGATCAATTAATATATCTAACTTTTAAAAGAAACATTAGATATAATTTATGATTTTAAATTTACAAACCACATTAGGAATATTGTTATAATTTTTGTTTTTTTAATAACATTCTATTCAAACTTGACTGCATTGTTTAATGTTTGACTACTTCAGTAGGGAGGCATTATAATTTAACAATAAAACGATTCATTGATTTGTTGAAATAACTTTACCACAAGTATTATGGCGAAGTAAAAGAATAGCCCAAGTTTTTATGCACATTGTTAATAGCAATTCTATTGTGATTATTATGACGGTGGTTTCTTTTCCTCAGTCTTAGATACTGTAACCATAAACACGCTGTCCGTTCGTACGACGGGTGTGTTCAATACGCCATTTCTTTTTTCCTATACTAAACGCGTCATAAGCACCGCATTGTGAAGATTGGTAACAATAGGTTATAATGGAGAACCGTCGATAGTCGATACCCTTTCTTTAGATTTTAATTGTCTGATCGTTTCGGAACATAACGTTATGGTCATAATATTAGAAAAACACTTGATTTTTTTGCCCGTTGTCCTGAAAACCTGTACTTTCGGACGGAAAACGGAGAATGTGGGTATCCTATATGGTAAGAGAACACCGCCGCCAATGAACAACCGCGCTACTCTCCGCGCATTGGTTGTGTTGCCGGCTTTTTGCATTCCGCTTAAGCGGCACTTTTAAGCTTCCGCTTCAGCGTCAGCATATGTTTCAACATGGCTCTCACACGCGTATTTAGACACTCGCGCGGCCACTTTCAAGCCCTTCCACAGACCGAATAAATTATAAATTAAATTATAATCATCCGGATACGGATTCGAACCCGATACCTCTCGGTTCATGGTCGTTACAGCTCTTATAAGCATTAAGCTACGAGGCTCTTCACTATACAATCACCTTCAGTAATGCCAACCGACAACGAATAAATTAGGTATAAAAATCAAGACGTATCAAACTTCTAATCTCCGTTTCATTATATTAAAAACAAAACAAAGTTAATTAATGAGCTGCCTGTGCAATGAAAATCAATTGCAAATTAGTATCAAGCAAACAGTGAACACATTAAATTGTAATCGATATAACTTAATTTTGTCTCTTCCCGATTAGTTCTTATTACAATAACATAGAGTTCAAAATCGAGATTAAATTCACGTTTAATCGTGTTAAAAGCTCATTACTCGATTACCACCCGTCGATAACTTGATCTCCATTGTAATAAACTGTTGCAAATTATTTCATTACTGTAACAATTTGATTCGGTTTTTATTGGTAATATTGCGGACGTTAAAGACGGTATGTTACGTCATTTATACTAAAAAGTTCGTTACAACATGTAGGTGTCAAGATTTCGCTGTCATGACGGAGAGGTGTCAGTTAAAATTCGACATAGAATCTGATGTAAAGAGACGCGGAGCGGGTAGCGGGTAACTTGCTTTAATTAAATTTAACTGTCAATATCATATTAGTCTGTCTATTACGTATTTAATTGTTCAGATATGTATATATTTGATCAATAAAATACATCCCATATTATTCTTAAGACAATATTTCAAACGTGTTTGCATAAATGTGAGTTTAATAGAGTTTAATTTTCAGCCACATGAAGGTGAATAAATACAATGAATTTGTTTATGAGATTTTTTTGTGGGTAATTTGTGAGTTTCATTAGATTATAACTAGGGGTATGTTAATCAAGAAGATTTAACATTTAGAAACAGCTATTTTATTAATAAATAATAACCGCCCTTGCATCTCCTAAAGATTCACGTCAGCCATATAATCACTTATAAAGTTTTTATACCATATAAAGTGTGGAATTTATATTTATTTTTGAAAAGTGACGTTTATTGAAAAAAGTTGTTTCAAAAGACAGAGTATTGAATGTAAAGTCGATGACTACTTAAATCTACATTACCGTCAGAGTCAATATTGAATTTTACGCGGATGCTTACAATTTTATTATGAGAATATCAAAAAGTTTTTTTATTCTACAGCGGATAACGGAGCAGGTGGGTCTCCTATTTGGTAAGAGAACATCGCCACCCATGAACAAGCACGACACAGTCCGGGCATCAGTTCTATTGTCGGCTTATATGCTGACTAATTAAGCCGGCTTGTTCTCTTTCCAAATAAGAGACCTACCTGCTCCGTTACCCGCTATAGAATTTAAAAAAACCTACTGGAACTTATAGAACTTATACTTATAGACAATATATTTTTTTAAATATATGCGTGTCACTTTAATGTAATAGATGCACAATATCATTTGCAAAAAAACTTATTAGATTTCGGTATATCTATTTTGAAAATTTAAAAACATTTTTCTTTTCGATATTTAAATCTCGCGTTTTGATTAATAATTAAAATTATGATCACATCAATTTTTATAAAAATAATCTCTATGTTTATGTTATTTTTTTAATGTATGTAGGGTACCTTAAATATGTATTATAATGTCTTCGGTGGTTTAAAAAAGACGTAAGAGTTATACAAATAATATTACTAAGTATATATGTATTAACTGATGGTCATTATTAGGGAGCAAAGAAATTAATTAGAAACGCGACCATAAACTTCTGTTTTAATTTCTTATTAATTTTAACTAATCGGTTTTTGGCATCAGACATCGTGAGACGCAATATGTGGTTATTAAGACTTTGAGATATGTCCTCGAATGCCGGTGGGTTTTGATTTTAGGTTTTAATGGAATAAAATTAAAACAACAATAGATAGGTGTCTTTAACAGCTATGTCATAAAGTACTTATTTTCCGTAAGTGATGGACCGAGGGGTTTATTGGAATAATAAAAAATGAAAGGTTAATTCTATTATGGATCGGTTAAATCACTAACAAAATTCTAATTGATTCTTTAATTATTTCCATAGTATCGTAGCTAAATAATCTACCACGAACCGATTCGGGTTTTATCCCCGGTCCGCATATAAAATTATAATTTATTCGGTCTTTGGAAAAGGCTTGACAGTTTTCGGGCTTGTGTCTCATACTATGTTTCTATGATACAAAGTTCATTAAGTTTATTACGTGGAACGAACCATTTTAATATTAATTTAGCCTTATTTCATTGAGTTTATTACTTCTGAAGTAGCTTTCGTATTAAATAAATAGTTTAGATTAAAGTAATTAAAAGTAATGACCTTTGTTTATAGTGCACGGCCGACGTTTTATATATATCCCAGATTTATAGATTGGAGACGACCAAAGAATTGCAGTAGATATTGAATAAATAATTTAGTTACCAATTTGCTAATGGACTGCTATAATTTAAATTTTCTTCAGAAACGTTTTAGGTTTAAAAAACAATTATATTTGTTATGTAGCTACGTAGCATAGAAGACGCACAAACAAGTTATCCCCTCTCATATTGCAGACACATAAAATTATTAAACATGTTTGTTCTTCCAAATAATTTTTCTAATAATTCTTCATGTATGTAATTTAATTTAAAAAAATATCATTTTAGGAATGGGTATTCAGTTAACACATTTATTAAGTACATAGATAATGCCGTCCCTAGATTTTAATTTTATTCTTAGTAGAAAGATTTTTAATCCTTCTTTTCTACTCATTTATTAATAATAATAATACAGAATTTTATTACAAACAAGTTTATTATTTATATAGATTTGATAAACCCAACACATATGTTTAAATTTGGTTTCTTTTAGTTTTCATTTTAACTTCGGTGATTTCTAATTATAAGTTAGAATTGATTCCAACTAGCCATGGATCTAAAATAATGAAGTACTCTTATTTTGAATCTGGTCAGAGACTGTAATCCTTCTTAATGGGACCTTTATGGCTCCATAATTACCTTTATAAATGAACAAGTTTAAGGGTAGCCCAATAAAATTAAGACATTTTAATTACGGAGCCCTATTTTGTCGGCCAATACCGATGGCCAATTCTTTAAATAAAGCTGTTAATTAAGGAGGCTGTTGAGTTGTAAAAGAATAAAGGGCCTACTTGAAATCCATGGAACAGTTGTATAAGGTATTAGATATTTTTATGTTGTTAGGATTTTGTTGAAGTAGGTCGTATCTTTTCAGTTGACGTATCTTGATAGTTTCTTTGTAATCCATCTGGAACGAGGAAAAATATAAATTAATATTATCATTCTATTAGCATTACTTAACCAAACTGATACAATTTTATATTGTTCATTTGTTTTCGTTTTATAATTAGAATGATTTTTCTTATTTGAATCATCACATAAGAACTTCTATATTTTAATGTAAGTAGGTATACCTTGAATATATTAGGCCATGCCTCTACCAAAAAAAATTGGTGTATTGATGGACTGATATGATTGCAATTAGGACATTAACCAGATTTTTTGCCATTTAATTATGCCATAAAAGCAGTTGATAAAATGAACAAAAACCATGATTTTATCAAATTAGTTAAGCTCACTGCTGATTTTATAAACCGGCTCAATTCATAATATTACTGACGATTTTAAGTGCAAATAAATAATATTTCTCTTTACAACTTGAGATGCATTGTTGTTGTAATTGTTCTTTTTAGCCTTCTGACTGTTTTATAACGATATTAAATTTCTAAATATTATATCCAGATAAAAAAATAATAATCGGTAACTATAAGAAAGATTTATAAATACATAATATAATCTAACCATGAGACGCTAAAAATGTTATGTCGGTACCTACCTATCACTAGCTTACTTCTGTCAAAACCTATTTCAAAGAAATTTATCTACCATAGACACATATGTTAGTCATAAAACTAATGTTACAGATTGTTCACGAACATAACCAGTTTCAAGAAGTCAGGAAATTCAGTGTTTTATTTTTTCTTAATTTATTAAGAACTAGAGATATTAGGTAGTACTAACGTCCAAACCCCAGGTGACAGAAATGCTTGACAACTCTTACTTTTCAGTAGGCAAGTAAGACCTATCTATTATCTTCTTAATATACGATTTAATTTTATTCAATGATAGTTCTTACCTTTGATTTCGTGAGCGTTGCCGGCTTTTTCTTATATCTACACAACCCAAAGCTATATAAAATAATCGTCAATTCTCCGAAGAGACTAGGCAATCCACGCGACTTCGATCACCCAGATAGCGGATAAGACAAACGGACAGACAGACGAGCGCCTGTCACCAAACATAGGTGTATGCACGCAAACACTCGATAAGATAAGCTTTAGGTGAGGCCGACACAAAGGATGTCAAATATTTGTTGACGTGAATGCCTTCGGGCAGCGCGTGCTAGGCCCGACGCATGTATATGCGTAGGCATCTTGCGATCCATGGCCGACTCTTACACCATAAAACCCTTTTAACCTAGTTTGTTTAGTTCTCAGGTAATACATTCTGGCAGCTCAGGCGATGGCATTGTTGCTTCACAATCTTGCTACTATATTTTCGGATTAAAAGTATAAGTTATCTAAGCAATCCTCGTCATAGACAAACAATTGATTCATCACATACTATACACAATAGTGTAGAATAGGATCACTTTCTACATGATAAAACTATCTGTTTAAAAGTAGACCGTTAGCAACATCTATCCACAAAAGAACACACCTCATACAAGAGATTTGTATTTGTTATCCTCTAAAACAAACTACACTTACCTACACCCGTGGGAAAGTCATGCTGAAGTATTTGCTCACATAATACTCAGCGTAAAACGGTACTTGTCTTTCGCAGAGTGCGTGGACTCGAACACAACAACTGCACGGACTGTGGCGCAGTTGTCCATGGGCGGCGGTATACATTTACCATTTACCAGCTCCGCTGTCCGCTATACCATAAACTAAACTGGATGTACAATGTCTGATAGGTAGGTACTAGGTATGAATAGTTTCGGAGAGGTAGGTACATTAGTATCTACAATCTACATTCTAATTAAAATGTTATTTTATAACTATGAGAGGCCTCATCCCTATCACAATAAATCCAATTTTTTGTGCATTTTAGTCATAATAGATCTATATCTAAGTATATTGTTTGAATTCAAAACATTTAACATTAAGTTTATAAGGAGGGGGGCTATGTCCTGCAGTGGACGTCTTAGAGCTGAAATGATGATGATGAACATTATACTTCCCTATAACATAAATAGTTTATACAAATACTCTTTAAGCATTTCCTATAAGAATAAAATATTTTTAATTTGAGTTATTTAAATTAAGGTAGGTAGGCATACCTATTATTGACATAAAATTTATATTCACAAAAGTTATGAATTTATTAAATAATATAAGTGACGTTTAGTGAAGTATAATTTCTTAATTTGTAACTATACCTACTTACAAAAATGTATAGCTTATAATTTTAAATAAATATTTAAATATCGCATTGTTAATATAATCACATTCGTTTAGAAGCTTCATAAAATTTATTTATGTTGGTTAAAATACTTCATCTTATAAGAATGTGTCATAGGTACCTATATTCTATTATATCTTACCATATCTCCATTTCGTGTTAACTCCACAATTATTGAGTTCTAAATGCATGTAAACTGCTCCATTCGAATGTTGGACCATAAGTAACGAAACCAGAACGAACATTACAATAATCTGTGGCATAATATTGTCAATGTAATGGAAACGCGGGCTTGCAGATTGAAACAATTTGTCGAAACTAATAGGAGCTATTTCTCCATCGTCTAACAATTTATAGCTACAAAATTAAACGATTAAGTTTATCGTCAAAGTAGAGTGAATGGGCCGTGAAAGCTGCTTTGTCATGCTCTCATGGAGTCTGTACTCCACCCAGGTCTAAAAATTAAACTTTACAGAATTCACAAATTATTGTTAAAGAATTAATAATATTTTCTTATGTTCCTACTAAATATTAGCCATTATACATGTGTTAGAAAATTTAGAAGTCAATTTAAGAATATAGGTAATTAAACCTTTTAAGTTAAAGGGAGCATATGCTGACGCACAATTCGGGCCGGCTCATCCGAAGTGATACTACGGGCTCAGAGAATACTCAGCGTGAGACGATACTTGCACTTGTTTCGCTGATTGGGTGAGGATATCGGAGTTCTTTAAAAATGTCGCCTAAGTGGCTTAAAGAGCCGTCAACACAACCAATGCCCGGACGGTGGCACTGTTGTCCATGAGCGGCGGTGTTCTTTTACCACATAGGAGGCCTACCTGCTCCATTGTTCGCTTTACTATAAAAAAAGTGGAAAAGTATTTCAAAAGTTCAAGTAAAATCAATAGGTTATCGTTTTCTTTAGCAAGTTATATTTGTAAAGTTTTTTCTTATAATTCCAAAATCATAGCGGTTATTCATAATAGTACACCGTAGATTAATTGATAGACAGTTTAACTACTCAGTTCAAGACACGTTTAAATACCTTTACTTTGCTCTTCTCGCTAGTGTGTACCTCATTAATTTCTGTTCAATAATGTAGAACTTAATCGTCTTGATAGATTTATTTTTTTATAATAATATTTCTTTTTATACAGAACATGCTCTCGCAACTGATCAATTCAGTTTGGATTCGAAGGCGCGTACGCATCGATGGTAACGCCCAATCACAGTCAGGCTTACGACGTCGGGGCGGCGCTCCGGCCTCGCCGTCCCAACGCCCAACAGCCGATATTTCAAGACATTTCTTCTAAGGAATTATCTTGAACCGTGACACTAGATGCTTTTGACGTATGTCTTGATTAGAGTGACATTCTATTTTCACGCAGGTATTGCACACGATCGCCGTGTATACAATTATTCTAGCCTACTATTTTTTATTAATTTTATTTAGTGATGGTATTATAAATAAAAATCATCGTTTTTAATAGTTGATTATAATTTTTAACAAAACTTACTGTAAAGAAAAACTCATACAGGTTATGCTTACAAAGCCAAAATTTTACGCTAAAAACCCTGTAAAATGCACAGTTTACAGAGAACTATATAAAAACTATTTTGCGATGCCGCCAATACCCTTATACAATTAAGATTATAATATGTATTTACCACAAATTACAACAGTATTAGAAAGTTTCAATTGTTCAATTGTGTAAAATAGATTGCTACAGAATAAATGACACATTAACTATCAAATAGAATTGAATAATTTAATTGTAATTCTAATAACACTGAGACTTAAATTTAGCTTTTTAACTTACAACGCCATCTAGCTAATTTAAGATAAACCGCTTAATGTACTTATGTCGAGTCTATTTGCGTATGTTACGAGCGAGCTTTACTATTATCATATCAGTGTGCAAATTAATGGTGACAATTCTAGATTGTGAGTGCGCTGTCGTATGTTGTATGTGGAGCACAGATAAGTAAAAGGACTTAAAGAAACTTAGTAGAAAGGTCTAACTTCTAACTGATCTTTAGATTTAAGGCACCGCGTTCTAAGTTGATACTATATAGTTACTTAAAAATTAGCAGAAGTATTATAATTACTTTTCATTATGCACCGGATTACAGGGCAGGCTGGTCTCATGATGGTAACATATCACCATCGCCTATGGATAGGTACTGAAATTCACGATATTGTTGCGTTGCCGGCTTTTTACTTCAGTTACGCCGTTTAAATTTGATACAAATAGGTACTATTTTATGCTGGTATTCTGCGTCAGCGTGGCTCTTCCTAGGATAAACGGGTAGGTATTGATTTATTTATTGACACTTGTTTTAAGATAGAATTGCTAACTGCCATTCATTTCATTAAGCCTCCACTTACCATCAGATTGAATCGCTTCCAAATTCCAGTATTATACTACAGGTACAAAGGAAAATATAGCAGTTCTGTGAATAATCTATGGATACATATCCTACTTGCATCGTGTCGCGGACAGTAAGAGCGTCATCGCGATATCTAGAGCTGATACTGGCCGCACACGACGCACGACTAACCCTATCTTACAGAGAAGGCCATTGCCTATTTCACTTTGAAGGAATTTATCTGATTTTCTAACATAATATTTAACTTATGACTTATTTATTCGTTACTAAAAGAACCGCATAATATACGTCATTTATTACGGGAGTTGTCCTGATGCGATGTTTGGAAATATCCAAACACGTAGTAGCACAAAATCATGAAGGTACTAATCTCAGAAATATACCGCATTTATTTAGAAAATTACAATTAAGTACTACTAAAGTCACCAACATTGGCCGCCTAATCAGCAAGCTAAAGTGGCGACGGGCATGCCAAATTGCACGTAGAGCATCTGCTCTATGTCCCATCGGATAGATATCCGATGGGACCTAAAAAACAATTAACGATCTAAGAAACCGCAGACTAGTAAGCGCACCGTAGGACATCCACCCACAAGACGACTGTTTAAAAGTTGCTGGAAGACGCTGGATCCATGTCACTTCGAACAGGTATGCCATATCCAGCAGTGGAGTGGACTTCCTTCAGCTGAAATGCTGATGATGAATTGCTACTAAACTTAATATTGCGCCTTAGAACTTAAATCATCCTGGCATCCTGAAAAATGTTGTAGAACTAAAACTGCTTGTACACACAGATTATAATTGAATAAAAATTGTAAGTTTTTCCTTTTCAATTAATTTCTAATTGCAGGATTTCATCTTGAGAGGGACAGCCTAAAAGCAAATTTATAAAGTTATCCGATAAGTGTAAAAACTTTTTCCTTTTATATTCAGACCAGCAGAGTAAATTTATACCTACATATTACGTAAGTTTAAATATTTTATTTTATTTTTTTATTAATTGAAAACATATGTGGATCCATTTGTTGAAACGACATAATAATATCATCTAAATTCAAAAAGGGTGTGACGAAAGGCGTTGAAACTTACCAAATAAAATTTAAAAATATCAAAACGTCTCGAGATAACAAAGAACCACTACCAAGCTTGAAAAATCGTTTTATTTAACACAAAACCTTATCGATGTTGAATTCGATTCACACAATAGTCCTAGAGTGCATCAATATGACATAAAGCTCGATTCTTTTCTTATAAAAGCCCATATGTCTTTTGACTTTTTTATTTTATTGATGATGTGTTAAGGCTTGTGTGGAGCAATTTGTTCTTTTTGCGTGTTTTTTTCTAATTTTTAATACTCAAATACAAATACTTATTAAATTAATAAATGAACTCTATATGTAAGTAGGTATTATATTGTAAAAAAATTTGATAAATTATGTAATTATTTAAAACTCAGATAGTATTTTTTCTAATTATATATCATATAATAACAGATATTATATAAATTATGTATAAATGTACAAGGAAGTAATCAATCGATTGAACTACCCACCTCGAAGTTTTTTTATTAAACAGTAGAAAAACAATATGAAGTAAGAGCATGCCGTTTTGTGACATACAAACGCACATAATCCCTATCTGCCAATAATAATAACGGACAGCATAATGGAAGCGAAAGTATCAAAATCACAAATTACATACCAATCACCCTTGATATCCCGCAGTGTTAAAACCGGTGATTTTTTCTCACAATGTCAATTGTCATCGAAACCGAAATTACAGTCAATTGTCACAGGATTATTTACATTGAATAATGTTTGCTTTTAGTCGAGTGTCGACCACACACGGTTTAATATTTTTTTGGTGTTTTTCGTTTGCAAAATGTATAATGTTTTGACAATTGACAACGCTTTTGTTCGTTGTGACGCCGCGTATCTACCCAGGTATTACTTTTTAAAGAAATTCTATTATTATCATACAACATATGTAAATAACTGATAAATAAACAAAATATTTAAAGAATTAACTTACCGTGAATTAAAAGCGTCGATTTTAATAATATAAAACAAAAATTAGTAAAAGGTACAATTAAATTCAACTTGCTTAATGTAATACAGTCAAAGGTATGAATCAAAATAAATTTGCTCTATGAGCTAAAGTATAGCTCCTAACTTGACCTTTTAGACCGGTCTTTAATAACAAAGTTAAGTAATAACATTTATCAAGCCTGTGCACTCATAAATCTCAAAGTTCCATCTTAATGAAGATATCAGGGTGACGTCATTTTAAGCTATTCTAATAACATTATCGATATTTGTATTAGCAGTGAAATTATAGGTGAAATGACAGCGACAAGAATGACGATCATACTAGCTACTTTGAAACGTCTAGAAGCTAGACTGCTATCTGTACGTAATTAATAAATGTAATTTCCTATATTATTTTTAACTATCGGATTATTGAGATTATTTTATTTTTTAGAATCTGATATTCCCATTCTTTATGAAGTTTTTATATAAGAAACAGGTATATAGATCAATTATACTATGATGTTATATTGAAGGTAAAAAAAATGTAGGTATATGAATAATTTGTTATATATATAACGAAAGTCTACAAAATAGGAGATGACCGGAATTTAAGTATGTACTCGATTTTTTTTTTAATATAACGTTAATATTTTGTTTGTTTTTAGGAAATAAAACAGTAACTTATGTTCAAATTTATTTTTTGTACATTTATTTCAATACATTTACAGAAATACATTTTGATTTAATAATTACAACTCTATAGTAAAATTACTATTGATGAAACGAATTTCATGAAACATATTATCTTAAACTGGACGGAATTGACTTAGGCACATAAAATATTTACAAATAAATGAGATCAGAAAATTTAGAAGAGGAATTAGGTACTACAGTAATACTTAAGCGTTCAGACAGATCTTCCAAACTATAATACACTTATTAACAACATATCTTACTGTCATGGTTCTATGAACGTTGAATGATAATATAGATTAAAAATGCATATTTTAGACAGGAACATGAGTTTTGTATGTACAAGAAATTATGAAAATTACAAAGTCATAATTTTAATATTACAAACATGTTTGAATGAATTAAGTACAAAAAGGATTAGCCTTGTTAAAACTAAGATTGCATAAAAAAATAACACAATAAAAATATATACAAGATGCATTATTCTTTCAAATTATCATACTAGTAACAACGTGACATTATTACAAACTATAAGGCACTAGAAATCAGTCTTTAATAACACTAGTTTTCATCCTCCGTATCAAAATTGTCAATGGGGAAATTGGGATTTAGTGAGGGGCTCTGTCCATTACTCCTACTTGGTGACGTATTTACGGACGCCATGCCAACTAAATTGTGGGTGAGGCTGTGTCGTCTGAGATCGCAATTCCGTCTAAACACCTTGCCGCAAGATGAACAATTATATGGTTTTATATCGGTGTGTGTAAGAAGATGCGTCTTTAAATTGGACCTCTGGTTAAAACTTCGACTGCAAACTGGACACTTATGCGGGGATTCCTCCATGTGAAGAATTTTATGAACCGCCAGAGTTCGAGATTGACAAAAACCTTTTCCACATTCTAGACATTTGAACGGCTTCTCTTTCGAATGAATGTACCTGTAATAATACAAAGTTGTTGATAAATACTTCCCGTATAAGGAGAGACATTTTAAGGCGCTTTTGGAAAACAAATATCACAATCGTATATGGAAAAAGAACATGACTAGTCAGGCAACCAGGATAGCGTTTTTATTTTTGTTTCGTTAATTAGATTCTCTATTTATATCTAATTGGAAATTAACGTGTTACTAATTATTCAACTTAGTTCCGTCTTCTTTCTCGTATCATTAATCCTTTCGTAAGCTGTAGTCATTATAAAAACAACGATAATAAAAACTTTTTGAACAAGTTAAATAAGCTAGTGTTAAGTGCCAAAAAAACTTATAAAACTTAACACTTATAAATAATAAGAATGGTACTTCTCATTCATTCTTGTTTAACAAATTCAGTTAGAAAGAAATTAACTATGTATATGTTAAACTAGATTCTAATATATATTCAATAATATATATTAATAATAAACCTTTATATTTAAATTATTTAAGAGAATAATAATTCTCATACATTAATACTATATCTTGAGAGCCTCGTATCTCGTAGAATTTAAAAAGTGTACCATCAAGCGAGAGATATTGGGTTCGAAGCCCGGTCCGGACAATTATAATTTAATTAATAATTTATTCAGTCTCTGGAAGGGCTTGATAGTGGCCGGCCACGTGTCTTAATACTGTTGCACCCAAGGGAGAGATGCTGAAGCATATGATGACGCCAGATCGTCCGAAGTGATACGACGGGCTCATGAATAGTCCGCGTAAAACGGTATTTGTCCTATGTTCCGCAGACTGTGTGAGGATATCGGAGCTCCTTCAAAGCTTAAGCTGCGTAAAAAGCCGACAACACACCCAATGCACGGACTGTGACGTGTTTGTCCTTGGGAGGCGGTGTTCTCTTACCATATAGACACACCTGCTCCGTTGTCCGCTATAAAATAATAATAAAAAAATAATACTATTAAAGTAAGGCTACGTAAATATATAACCTATCTAGATTGATTATAAAAACAGTCATTTGAAAAATTCTAAGCTTTAAATAAAATATATGAAAAGAACAAACTATGATATTATATGATAGTATCTGGTAATATATTTTACATTTTTAACAATTTAGAATAGAAATCGTACGGTACCTACACAGACATCCCTCCTAAATTATGCCTATTATATCCCTGTCACCGGTATTTGAACATATTCGATATAACCGATAGTCAAAACATTAACACCTCACAACGCGTAAAGTAATAATCATAAATAGCGCTTATAAGCATAATTTGTGTGCGTTGCGTTAACAGGCCTCGTATAAATACGTCATGACTGCAGGCGATGGTGTAATGTGAACACCTTGTTGGAGTGAAGCGAGCATGGCCCCCAGGATATTGGTAATATATTGCCCCACTAATGATACATTAGGGCGCGAATCATTTTGCAGTTAATACATCTGTTTGCTTAATTTGATGGCTACGAACGTGTTGGGAATGTTTTAAAACGAAACTGTCGTAAAGATTATGGATATCTGCATGTTGGTGCTGCTATATAGTTCACTTTTATCATTTTAAAACTCTTTAAGTCTAGATAGAAAGCTATAAAAACGAGCTATAAAAAGTTAGTCTAATACAAATACAGATGAGAGCCGTGAACAATTTTAGTACCAATCATTACGTTAACGGAACATACAATTTCAATCCGTATAGCACAACAAACAACGTATAATCAATGATACCCGTTAAGCGTGAACTCTACAAATACAAATTACGTTCATAATACGTTTTCATAAGACAGCCGACGGTTAAATGTAAGTTTTAATAAAAGGCCATTCCGATAGGTTGGTTGGATCGCGCAACGGACCGTGCGTTAGGCCTAACTCGTGCGACATAGGAAATAAATCAGATGATTAATTAAGCCGACATTGTGTATTGATGGCTGGGAAATAACAGCTATGATGCCTTATTAACTTTTAACCCAGTACTAATTAATATGAGTGGGTTTTATAATGACGATCGACCATTAACGGTGATTTAATATTTAATTGTAGATATTGAGACTGAGCGATGATAATACTAATTTTAACTAAAGTTATTTTGTGACGCGCGCCTCCAATTTGTGGAAGTATGTGCTTGCAGAGGTATTTAGAAACAAATATAACTTTGAGACTTTGAAATAAGAGCAGACTAAAAGGTCGGCAACGCACCCGTGGCTCAGCAAACACTGGGCGATGTAAGCGCGTTTACCTCTTAAAAATGATTTATTTTAAAGTGATTTTTATTGAATTGTGTTATCTAATGATCAAAGCTGTAGTAAATTAAAAAAGTAAATAGTGATTGTTATGTTTATGAAATTAGAATGAAGAAGTTCCTTTTCGATAGCATTGGGAACCGTTTAAATAATTTGAAATCTGTCGTCAATATTAATCTCCGCGTCAGGATTACCACACGCTCTTTGTTAGCTTTGTAAAACCCGTCGAACCATTCCATTATAATGTACCGTGTCAGTGGACGAGTGAACATGGTCGCGACGCGATCGCCCTCCGGCGTCTACACGAAATTTATTTTATTACGACAGAGATACGGTGATTTGGGTTGGAATCGACGAGACAGGTGTTAAAAATCCAACACCTTTACCTCTTCTCAATGCTGCATACGTATAGAGAAGTGAAGGGATAGATAAACAATCCGAATGTGTTGCATCACCGTGGACAATCGTGTCGTTGAGTTCGAATTGTTTTCCACGAATCAGAATTAAGAATTTAACGAGATAACATTCAGCGATAAGGCAGATATGCGAGGAATTGCTTAAGCAAAATGAAGCAGAATTAAAACGCCAGCCACACATTGGCGATGGTTTTGTAAAATAATTTAAGAGCGTGACGAACGATGCGTCGATTATATCTCGGCCCGTATTTAACCCTTTTTGTTTGAGATATTCATCTACACCGCCATTATTCAAAAGTTCATAACGTTCTGCAGTCCCTTGAAGTATTAAAATCTTTTATTGGTATTGAAAAATGAGCGTCGCGTTCCTGATGTCCGAGGGTCCCCTAATTGTTTTTATGATACAAAAGCGGATCGCCCCATCCGATACGACATTTTAGTGGAGAATTAAATTTATAACTTCCATTGATTTAGCTATTAGTTTCATATGTTGAGATAAAGTTACAATCGTCTATTACTGTTGAGCCTTATCGTTTTAATCCAAAGTAGTTTTACACAGACACCGTAAATTAGAAAAACATAAATTAGTGTAATTGGAACTCACATTCTCATAGTAGACGTGCGGTACTACATGATTACAGGTTTATATAAGGTATAAAAGTATATAATTATTTCTTTAGTATTTGAGATGATTCGCTGAAATACTATTAATGTAGATTGGTTATCCTTGTTTCAATTAAATAGATCTAATAAAATAAAATGTTTAGAACTAAAGCCTTCGTATCTTACTACTATATCATAATATTGTTGTTATAAATCTAAGCACAAACTTAAGTAAAGGTGATTTATTATTTATGGCATATATATATATATATATATGCATATATTTTAGGCTTGCAATAAATATTTAAAAAATAATGTATAATACGTATATTTGTATTGCTAATTGAATTTTACCTGTGGTCTCTCAGATGATCTTGCCGTCGGAAAGCTTTACCGCAAATGTCACAGGAATATGGCCTTTCATCGGTATGAGTCCTCTCATGAATTAGCAGGTTGTAAGATTTCGTAAATTGTCTGTTACAAAATTTACATATAAATTGTTTCTTTGTTCTAGGTCCGTTGGCCGTTGTCTTTTGTTTATTCGATGTACTACTACTCGTTGACGATGTTGAACTATTAGTGGATTTAGAGCTGGAGTTTGGTGGTGGGGATATGGATTGCGGTGGGCCGTTCATCTGTTGTTGGTACATGGCGTTCATCAGCAAACTCGGATAGCCGTTGTCTAAGTTTTGGGAATTGTAGCTGTAGCTCTTTGAAGTTGCTTCCAAGTGCTGTTCTAAGGTAAATTCATCTTCGTTATCTAATAATGCCAGATCTTCCTCAACTTCCTCTGACAGGTCAACGTCATCCGCTGCGATAGCATCAGGCAGCTGGTATTCATCTGTCGACTTCGGTGAAGCATCTTTTAATGCATCAGCGTTGTCTGATTCGTTTATCTTTGCGCTAGCAGTCGCTATCCTTAAAATATCTTGTTTTGGTGAAGTACTGTCAGGCAGGGACGAGTTGTTCGCTGATGATACTGAAGTAAGACGTTGTAAAGTCAAATAAGATTCTAAGGCTTGCAAATTAAGCGCTGCAGCGGCTGCCGAGTTAGATGGCAACAGCGCTGCTTGCTGCAGAGAGTTCATCATAGCATTTTGAAGCGAAATAACGACACCTTGTAAGGATCTTTGCAACATATTCTCTTGCAATAAAGCCGCGGATGCTAGTGGTATATGTAAGTTTGAACTGTTTGGTGAATTGCTCTTACTTGATTTGATGTTCTCGTGCGAATCGGTTGTAGCTCCATTCATGTCCGTCGTTTTGGCGTCTTGTATTTGAAGGTTGTTTTTCAGTTTAATGATAGCACTTTCCAGCGAGTTGAGTGTGCTCTTGCTCCTGGAAGTGCTTTGTTCTTGCATTTTCTTGTGGGCGTCAGCGGGCTATCATCAGGTGGTCACTGGAGCACGTGTGTGGCGCGGTGGGGGTTAACGCGTGCGCATACGCTTCGTGTCACGGTGCAGAACGTGCGAGGCAGGCGTTCGGCGCGACGCAACTGAGCCGGCGGGCAGCCCGTGTCCGCCCCGCCCCCCGACCCCGCGACTTCCCGCCTCACAAAAGCTGTCTATTTTAGGCAACTCTTTGTACAGTAATGGTCACCTCACGCTGCCCTAACGACAGACACGTCCATGAGAATAGAGCTGCGCCAGATCTGTTGTGACTCTTTCGAGTGTAATGAGATTCTCAATGGAAACGCTCGGGCTATGGGAAAACAATTCAAGCGATCGGCCCATTTGTTTTGTTAGTGGGTCATGTCACGCTCAATCGGTTACATGCAATGCCATCTATAATCACGTAATACCTTAATGGTTACAGCCTTCACAGAGTAATGACTCTGAAGTTTGCAAAGAAACTTTCGTATTGCTTCTAATGTTAATAAATGGATCAAGCAATCGTATAATTACAAAAAAATATAGAATATAAAGATTTGACATACAATTGAATGCTTTGGTCAAAATTAAGAATATGATTTTAATATCGACATAATCTGTTAACAAGACGATTAAAAGGATTAAGTAGTTGAAACACAAGATTATAAGAAAGGTATTTGTTAAATAAAAAACGTTTATCAAGATGGCACATTTATTCCATAATAATAAAAAATTGTACCTACATACGGTTTAGCAGGAAAGTGAACGAGAATTCATATTGACAACAAATTGTGTTTCATATGTTTAGCGCACACTGAACTAATTTTCGTTGTATATTCGTCGTGTTATAATTTTTTAGATATTACCTGGTCTAAGATATATAA
>DWCF01002628.1:0-23059 GCA_018230265.1 Delias oraia | reverse complement strand
TTGTAATATATATATATATTACATAATTATATATATATATATATATATATTATTAAATACAATACATATTATTAATAAGTATTTATTTCGCATAAAAGTTACCGCGAAGACAGTTCGCTTTTTTTATTATTCTATAGTGGACAACGGAGCAGGTGTGTCTCCTATATGGAAAGACAACACCGCCGCCTATAAACAACCGCGCCACAGTCCACGAATTGGTTGTGTTGCCGGCTTTTTATGCTGAGTATTCTGTGAGCCCGTGTTATCGTTTTGGTCGAGCCGGCCCAATTAGTGTGTCAGCATATGCTTCAGCATGGCTCTTCTACGGCTGAGAAAATCATGACGCTTTATCATATTATACAATAAAATAAAGATATAGTTAATGTGAAATATATCACTTTCATCGATATTTCAAAACTAATATAGAATTTCTATACATAGTAGTATGACCATTAATTTCAAGTTGCCAAATTTTACGTTGAGCCCATTTGAAATTTTATTTAGGCTAGACAATTTTCGTTCAAAGATTTTTGTTATTGCTGATATAAATTACTTATGTGATTACTTAGCCAAATATTATGTGTTTTCATTTAAATACAAAATTACGATTCAAACTAAGAGTCGAAAATTGACAAATAAATTGATGCAATTATATATTTAAAACCCAATAATTTTCTTCCTTCTGGCGACTGCTGGAAAAGATAGATAGGTCAACTTTGTTGTAGATTGTTATTAATCTAAATAATTTAGTTTTATATAGATTACGTGACCCACCGACGTAAGTAGACTATTTATAATCAAATAAATTGAACTATATTACATTATTTACATGATGTAGAATATACTTACACTATATTAATTATTAAATTAAAAAACAATCACTAGGCCTAATAATTTATAATTAAAAAATTTGAGAGAATAAAGTGTAAGTAGGTTTGTGTTGTAGATCTATGAACACGTGTAAGCTATATGCAATAAAGATATGTAAGGATAATTTACCTTTGTGCCATGATAGTCGTCCACCACTGTTTCATCCCTCCTTACCTCCGGGTAGGTAAAGCTCATGTTACGCGAAGTTGTTGACGATGCGCGGGCGCACTGAAAGAACGCGAACGCTGATAAAACATAGTCGATACGCATTATTGAGACCGAGCGTGGCCACAAACTGGACGATAACTCTGAACCCGCACTTTATATTCAAAACAACTTTCAAGAACGGTGAATAGTGTGATCTTTTGACATACGCCAAACAAACAACTGTCAATTTAGAGCTTAGATGGCCAGTTAGTTACAAGCTATGGGTATAATATATATGAGCTATGGTAAGGTAGACCGTAATGCCAGACAATGACCTAAAGGTTGATACCTACGAAAACATGTTCTTGTATTAAAAACATTTTCAGTAAACTGTTAAATATTACAATATCATGGGACACCTACCACTACAATGAATTAAAAACTCCCCAACAGTTTCTTAACTAACTTTCAAAATATCGTCGGTCGTTGTCAATCACGTAACCGAGTGAGCACGCGTTCCGCGATTTATTGTTATAGTTAAGGACGCCGTAATTGAAAAGAAAGTTTTGAATCGATATTTATTTAGAAAATACTTTTTACTCATTTGTCAACGTATCAATGATAAGTTGGGTAGTGATAAACGTGCTTTTCTTGTGTTTGCTAATATTTTTCTGACAAATTATTTTATGTCTACTATTAGTTCCAAAAGTAATGAATATAGCTTATAGATGACAGGTGTATCATCCATTGGTGTTTCAAGATATTCAACTCTTTGTTAGTTTCGGTACGATTTTGAGTTCTATTCCCAATGAAAATAGCATGTAGAGATATCTACAATTTTGGATCACTTTAACTAAAGGTAGACATGATGTCAAGTTTATATTGGTTCTATTTTTCCTGATTGATAATTATGCCGCCATTAAAAGGACAGATGTTTCAATTCTCTGAGGCTGATACGGAAAGCCACTATTCAAAATCTCGAAGGCACAATAATCAGAGGGTCATCAATAGAACCACCTACATCAAGTCATTATAGGCCACAAGAATAGTTCAAAGAATTCAGATAATATGGTAATACTTATTCCATTTTAAAAAAGTTACTGATAAAAACAAACTTCAAAAAACTCAATCAAGCTCTAATACCGAAGAATTATCTAGAATCTGGAGACAGCACAAATGATATTTCTGATGAAGTCACTGATGAGGAAAACAAAGAATAAAGAAATGAAGAAGAGAGTAGATTTAGCAGAGCGACTTATAACTTACTTGTTAAGTTTCCTGGCAAAAAGAGATATTACAAATGTCTGTATTTTCGAAAAAATAACTACAACAGAAATGAAAGTTATGGCTACAGTAGCATATGGTGAGCCTAAAACATTATTCAAAGAAAATAATAGGGATATCAGGGCTATAACTGAATCTCAAATAATTAAAGTCCTTGATGTACCAAATATGGTTATATCGGTTGATAGAATTAAGTACAAAGTCGATAGTGCATTAGAAGTTGATGGATTAATAATTGTTATCTAAGTTAAGTATATCAAAAACACTGATGCCCTTAAAACTGCAACTGCATTAATTAAAAATCTACTTATGGTATTTTCTTTTTCTGTGATGTTATCTATTAGTACTTGACTATATGAAATTTTTAAAATAATAATGTAAAGTATGTTGATTATTGGAAACTTTATTACTTAAGATAATTTTTTATGATAAAATACATACTATGCATTCATATAAAAAAGCTGTGATTGTTTTGTTTAGTAAATGTAGTTATTTTCAGCTAAACATAGTGTATTCATTAAAGTGTCCAGCATTAGTGACTTTACACTACTATATTTATTTTCAATATTTTTTTAAAATTATATAAATATGCAGTAGATGAAATAAAACATATTTAATTCCTAATTACAAGCCACAAAACATACCAAAAATTGTATGATTTAAATTTCACAATGTTTGAAAATGGTTTGACTTAAAAAGGTTGGAATCAAAAGTGTAAGAATAACCAATTAAATAAATTAGGAAAATTATTCAAAGGGGTTACTATACAAAACATATTTTGATAATATAAATTAATAAAATAGTAATTTTTATATATTATCTCAATTAGTTGCAATACTTATTGACACAAAATGAAGTGGCTACAAATTTGATTTACATTAATTTTAGTAATTGAATATTGAGTCACCTCCTCAACACCATACTTATGTGGGTAATAAGTTTCGTATATGTGTTATATATAAGTAGCAGGTTGTTCTAAAACTACCAAAGGATTTGGGTAGTTTATGCACAAATAAATTGTTTAGAAAGTTATATGAAAGTAATAAGTATGGATTGAACATTAAAAATAATGGTGGAATATTTTCAATTTGTAACAAAAATATGCATTGATTGATAAGCACTTTTAAAATAAATTTATGTAGTAACCTATTAGGGATATATGTTGTGATTTGTGAGTGCAACCTACTGGTCTAGTCCATACAATGAATGACTTAAACAAATACTGATATGAGTGTTAGATAAAAGAATAATTTTACGTTTAATTAAAGATGTGATATTTAATATTTGAGTACATTGATGTATGTGATACAAAAATCAACGCTAAATAAAACAATTAAATTAGTGGGTTTGCAGCTGTTATCTCTTCGACACAAAGCACAAATTTTTGAATTTATAATAACCTATATCCAACTGTACCCAAATAGAAGCACAGACCAGAGACATTTCATTGTAGATAATTTACTAATTTTTTTATCGTTCTTTCAATTAAAATTCGGTTAACGATGGGAAAAGAATCTGAGATAAAAAAAAAATTCGATACACTAAAATAACCTTACCAACACTTGTCCGGGTTGAGTTGTTGTATTAGAATTGTTTACTATATTATAAAAAGAGCTTTGTTTTATAGTAAATAACGTTAAATTTGCAGAAAATCGGCGATGATTAGCAAAAAATCGCAGCAACGACCAACAGTTTGACACTTTTGACATAATATTATCTATGTCTAATATGTTGATCTTGTTGGTATTACGACTAGAATGTTGCCTAGTCAACTTCGTGAAAATTTCCCATGTTCTATATTATTTACCCTACAACTAAAAAATATATTAAAAATTATTTTACTGAGTGTTCATAGTATTATCAAATACATAATCGCAGTTAAATTCAAGTTATTTATGCATTCCATGCAGAGTCAAAAATAATATATTATTAAATACATACACTATAATGATATACTACTTAAGTTTACTCAAAAAAATACACAGACCATTAATAAACAAATAATAAAATTTATGGTTGTAATCTGTCAAAATTGACATCCTAAATTTAAGATAAGTTAAATTAAATACTAGACTCCTTTCGAATTGTTTTTCAAAACAATGCCAGAATATGATTATTTTCATAGCGCACCCCTAGATGAAAACTAGTCAAAAAGTACCTATATTGAGTTAGTGGCGTTTTCGAAAGTACCATAACGATAACTTCGATTATATATTTCGACTATATAAATATATATTTCGAGGTACTCTATCTATATTAATGATTACACTGAATTATCGATGGTTACGCACCTTTATTTATTTACCTTATTTTAAGTGGAATGGATGAACTGATAATCTTATTAAGGTACACTTAGGTACTATACTAGCATAAAGAAATAACAATACTTTAGTTTTTATGTATTTTTTGCATTGCAAGGCTGGGCTTTTTATTTTATTTATAATAAATTGCATATCTATCGTATTTTACCTACTTCTTTCTTTCATTAATTATTAATGAGGCTTTTTATAGTGTCCATTGGATACAGTGTACAATTATAAACAGATATCAAGAGCTAGGATCGTCCGAAGTGATACCACGGGCTCACAGAATACGCAACGTGAAATGGTAGTTTTACTTGAAACGGTGCATCTTCTGGGTTTCGCTGGCATTTAAAAATGACGCTTAAGAGACATAAAAAACCGACAACACAACCAATGCGAGGACTATATCGCGGTTGTCCATGGGCGGTGGTGTTATCTTAATAAATAGGAGATACCCACTCCATTGTCCACTATACCATACAAAATTAAGCACGTAATTTGAGTAAGACTATATGGTAAAAATGTTTCAACTTTAAACACTACAGCAATATCATAAAATATCAACGGTTTTCGAAATATTTACTGAATATCCTCGTATATTAGTAAATAATTGTGATCACAGTGAATCAGTGAAATAAAGCGGTCTCATTTTCCTTCTAACGCGTTTGAAAAACACAACGGATCCATTGCTTTGATGTAACTGTAGTATACTTATAATTACATTTAATTAACAAATAATTAATCCATAATGCATATATTGATATGCATTATGGATTCACAGTAAAATAGAAAAGGTTCCTTTTACAATTTAAAATATAGTATATAAAGCCGAAATTAAACTGTTCAGGGAGTTTGAAAATTATACTTGTACCCTTTTCTTATTTGGAACCGACTTTTAATTTGAAAGCCAAATAAGAAAAAAATAGTCAAAACTTTAATCCTACCTAAGAATATTCAAGTAGACTTTGTTTTATATCTGTATAGTCGTATATTCAATTTGATTTATTTCTGCACAGATAGGTCTATAGGTTTTTAATAGTTCTTATAATAAGGGAAAGATTAAGAAAAAGTAAAAAAACGAAAACGTATGAAATATCATAGATTTGTTATTAGTTAGTAAGGCAATAATCCATGCCAAGAGAGATTTAATAATTTACAACGATACGCGGTACTAATGTTCAAAGGAAAACTTGTTGTAATTAGGTTACATACATATTATATTTTATGTTTCTCACTACTATTCTATTAAATAATAAATAATTATTAATATTCATGTAGAATAATTAATAATTAATTTATTAATATTCGATCAAAGAAGAATTAATATTCATGTAGAATAATTTATAATTATAATTTAAAGGTGAGAGTGGGAGAGCCATGCTGAAGCATATGCTGACGCACTGATTGCGTCGGCTCTTCCGAAATGATACCACAGGGTCACGTACTGTGTTTTGCAGTGTGAGTGAGGATATCGAAGGCCCTTAAAAAGTGCCGTTGAAACAATGTAAAAATCCGGCAACATAACCAATGCACGGACTGGGGCACAGTTCTTCATGGGCGGCGGTGTTCTCGTATATATGAGACCCGCCTGCTCCGTTGTCCGCTATACCATAAAAAGGTTTTAAAATTAATTTTTAATTGTGTCCTCAAAAGTCGTCTTTTTCTTGTTATAAATAATTTATATTGACAATAGATTAACCAACATTGTTAAAAAGGTTAATCTGTATTTTCAACGTCGCATTATGTTTTACGTCATTATTTTCAAAAGGCTGAAGTCGTAATCAGAATTTATGTGTCAATTATCTTCCTTATAGGCCATGAATCGCGGATAACATGCATTCAACCGCAGAGTTCCTAACAAAAACGCGAATTCCCAAATATTTTTTCGACGCTGACTAAAATATTGAATATTCCTTAATAAAAGGGGACCTTTTCAAGTGCGTCTTTGAGCCAAAGTATCAGATACTTGTAAAATGCTTCGATGGAATATCTTTCTTCTTACAGCTGTTAAGTTCTTTTGTTCGAAGATTTATGTGACTTTTCACAAATAGTAAATACTTTCGTCAATTAAGAAAAATGTATATTTAAATAATAAGTATGTTTATATTATTTTATTGTTATAAATTTATTTTTTTATATTATAGCGACTAACGGAGTCGGCGAGCCTCCTGTATGGTAAGAGAACACCGCCGCCCATCGACATCCGCGCCACAGTCCACGCATTAGTTGTGATGCCGGATTTTTAGGCCACTTATAAAATAAATAAATAAAATATAGCGGCATTTTATAAAATTTTAACTTTACTTACTTACTTTTTACTTAAGTGTTTTGGATTTGAAGAAGATATTATATATTATACAAACCTATAAACCACTTGTATATATAATATCTTCTAGAAAAATGCAGTTGAATAAATTGTTAGTAACGTGAAAAAGATGTAAGACCATCGTAGCGCGAACTAAACAACGGAGTAGCTCCTGTACGCCGTAAAAATACACTTTAACGTTGCTGTAGCCATTATTACATTCGTTTAGTTGTATTATAATTAATCACATTTAAAGTTATATTAATAATAAAAGTCTTAAAATATATCATATTGAAACAACAGTTTCCTTTCCCAACCGCACAAAAGCGCCGGAGACCGTAACATATATATACTCTTGGATCCGGATGAAATTCAAATACAATTCAAATTCAAAAGCATTTATTCAAATAGGCCCCATAGGGGGCACTTTTGCAGGTCAATTAACAACAGTAAAGCTACCATTGGTTCGGAAGATATACCTCTACGAGAAGAACCAATAAGAAACTCATAGGGTTTCATTTTTTTTATCGCCAAAACAATGGTTGGTTTATTTATGTTTGCTCATTGAAAAGGTACTTGTGCAGAAGTATATATCTTTGTCTTCTATATATTGGTTTATGTTATAATAAGCTTTCTTAATTAAAGTATATTTTACAAGATTCTTGAATTTACTTTGTGAGGGTTCAGTTATCTCTTTGGGAATTTTATTATATAAGCAAACACAGTTCCCCAAGAAAGTATTTTTACTTGTTTTAGATAACCTAAAACAATTAGGTACTGCTATTTTATCCTTATTCCTAGTATTAAAATCATGGAGGTCGCTATTTAATATGAATTTATGAAGATTCATATGCACATACATTATGTTTTCTTAAATGTCTTATTACATTAGCAAACACAAAACTTATAGCCTCCCAAGTGGTAAAATAATAAACAAATAGGATTCTGTGCAGGGATCGCAGCAAAAACTGCATTCGCCGGCAACTATGGCGAAGACCTACATTCGCTTCCAGGTAACATCGGTGAGATAGCGTCCGACCCTCATGCGAACATCTTTTAAGCCCAAGCCGAGGTTCGTGTCTCATAGGAGATGTCATTGCATTAGTCGCATCAAATTTTTAACTTATCCTCTAAAGCTAACGTAAGCTGTCAAGTAAAAAAATAATGAATTAAATATATCCCATGAGTTCACTACGAGGTTAATAAATTTATTCAGCTAAAACCTCATATCGCTGAGTCAAAAGATGGGCGTATAGAAAAAAAATCTTATTAAGTTAAGGAATTTAATTTGATAACAGCAGATTAAATTTATATTTAACCTCGTTTGTAAAAAAATAACCTAGTTTTGTCAGTTTTTTTAAGATTTATATTAACTCACTTTATAGATCATTATAGGAATAGAAAATATAATATGAAGGAAGTCACAAAGTAAATCCCGAGCATTCCTGTCGAGATATTGCAGTAAATATGAAGGCAGTGTGAATATATTACATTCTTAAAGTTACGACTAGATTTTAACGTTGCATAGCGTATATATTGAAATTTTACTATTCAAGTTTTTGTAGTGACATAGTTCTTTTAAAACAATTTACAGTCTTTAAAACAAATGTACTGAGTTAAAGCAATAAACTGCAGAACGCCATTGTTGTTCTTCGCTCCAACTCGTAACTATCACCTGAATATAAGACGAACTTCAAATCACCTCGGGCTTATCTCGTATAAAAAATTGTATCAATGTTCCTAGGTAGTATTAGTGATATGTGATTAGTGTGTGTTATTTTGGATTGCTTTAAACGGCAAAAAATGAACCTATATACGATTATATTATATAGGGTCTATCAAAAAGAACGGGTTGATGTTCCATTCAGCGAATACACGGTATTGTCTATGGTCATTAAGTTTGAGCTTTTGGGTGAATTGGATCTTGTACAGATGCAGGCCCATGTCCCGACGCAAAATTCTCCAAGTTGAAGTCTACGAAAGGCTGAGTTCTTGTGCACGGCGAGAAATCGACTGCGTTGGAGTCTCCTGAACACTCTCACGTACACCTGCGATGTTTGCACTAGTGAATAATCTTTTTGGTAATAAAATTTTATTATTTGCACACGGTACTCAACCATGTAACTTGCCATGCTGATTTGGCAACAGTGACTTAATAACAAAAAACAAATCTGACAGTTGCCGCCAAAACAAAATGACCGCCACAGATTATTAACATTAACCCGCTTTATTTGAAAGACTCTATATAAAATATTTTTTACACCTCAATTATAAGCTTGTATAATATTTATATTAATGAATATTTTATAATGTTACAAAATTAGTTATTTTTAGGTTAAAATTTTATTGAGAATTTTTTAAATAAAAGCTCCATTGCGTTTTTCTGTAAAATCAAAAATAATTTATTGAAAATAATTACGTTTTACGTCCCATCAACGAAACAATAATTATTATAAGCGAATGAAAGATAAGCTCACGTGTAAAATAAAAATAAAACTACATTTAAAGCCCTTCTAGTCTTATAAATTAACAATTAAGTTTGTACAATATTCCTATAATAATTATTTTCTAATCAAACAAAATAATGATATCTTGTTTAGTGTTGACATTTAGGAAAACTTAAAGACAAGCCTAGATAAAGGCATATGCTAGATAAAGAAAACCGTCTTATTTAATAAAGATTTCAAGGTTTTCTTTACATACATTTGTTTATTTATTTGAAAATTATGATCAAAAGCTATCAGGTTATCGTTTTGTGATATTGAAAATTCCCGTATATTGTAACTAAAATTACAGCTGCTGAAGTTTACGTTTAGTTAACTTTAATTATGCCATAGTTCGTTTATTTGTCCTCAAAACCTTTAGGTCATCACAGGTCCATTGTTAAATTTTGAACTTATAACTCCTCCTCGCATTTTAATAACTATTTTGCATTAATTAAGTTTGTCACAATCAGGACCGGACCCTTGTCATAAAACAGTATTAATGTCAAATTAGTTGTACGAGAATAAACTAATATTATTGGAATAAAAAATATAAGTAAAAAAAATTGGCTAACGTTTCTGCGTAGTGAAAAAGTTGACGAATAAAACCGTTTCAGCTTTATATTCCAGTTCAAAATTTCGCAAAATACTTTATAAAAGTTAGCTCAGCTGTTGGGAACTTAATATAAAACGATTTCTTTTTGAAAGGCAAAGGAAGAGCGATTTTTTATTATATATGGACAACGGAGCAGGTGAGACTCCTATATGGTAAGGGAACATTACTGCCCATGAACAACCGAGCCACAATCCGCGCATTGGTTGTGTTGCTTTTTATGCAGCTAAAGCACGCACTTTTAAGAACCTTCTATATCCAAATTCACTCTGTGAAATACAGTAAAAGTACCGTTTCACTCTGAGTATTCTGTAAGCTCGTGGTACCACTACGAACAAGCCAGCCCAATTAGTGCGACAGCATATGCTTCAGCATGGCTCTCCAACGGATGCGACAGTATTAACAAACTCATCCGGTCACTGTCAAGCCCTTCCAGAGACCGAATAAATTGAAAATTAAATTATAAATGTCCGGACCAGGTTTCGAAGCCAATACCGAAACGCTTCATGGTTCACTTTTAAAACCATTTAACTACGAGGCTCACATACATTAAATCAAGGGGCATAAAATAGTTGTAAAATTACTAATTTTTCGGTTTAATGAACACAAAATAACAATCACCTATTGCTTATTTGGTAAACAACTCACGTTATGATACAATACTGTCATAAGTGACATGTTATAAATTAGATTTTTTTATGTCTTACATATTTAATATACGCCACATTAAAGAAATAATAGAATAATAATATTTCTATCTTGAACATTCATAGTTTGATGTAGGTATAGAAGAGATTATAAATCAAGTCCCGCGGCAGCAAAAGTAATTTATTGTTATATAATATTGTGTATCGCAATATGCTGATGTCATTTTTTTATATACCATCGGTGGTAAGCGAGCAGGAGGCTCACCTAGGGCAAGCGGTCCTCCCACCTTGGACATCCTCCGCTCTTGCAGAGCCGCGGGTGCGTTGCCGGCCTTTAAGGAAGGTGTACGCTCTTTTCTTGAAGATCCCCGAGTCGTATTGGTTTGGAAATACCAGATTTAATTTTTAGCTCGATTATCCTATTTTTTAGAAGTATGTTTCTTTATGCGTGTGTAATTATTTTGTTAATAACACTAATAACCTGGTAAATGGAGATAAGACGAGAAAACTTTAGTTCCATGCAAAACTGGATAGTATATTGATAGGTTATAGTATACAAATCCCATTAAATTGAGCTAGAATGTTCGAGTGTAGGAAAAGTGGTAAGGCTTAATGGAGGTCTCAGCTTACAGTTTGCAGAGTTTCATATAGCAAATTTATTTTCTTTAATTTTATCGAACTAAACTTTTCGAGAATAGGCTTATATATTTTGACGAAGTTTCAGCAAAGTTTCCCTGTACTATCTATGTAATATTGCCTGGAAAATATTTCTTATAATAATTTCTATTACCTTAGACAACAGCTATACAAGTAAAATGAAAACCTGAGAGCCTCGAAGCTAAGGCCTGAAGGCTTAAAAGCCTTTTAAGCCTTACGTTATACGAAGCAAGAGGTTTTCGGTTAGATACAGTCAAAATATTTTTTTAAAATTTATTTTATAATATATATATATGATCTTTGGAAGGGATTTACAGTTGCCGGGTGTGTTTCCAGTCGCTCAAATGCTAATAATGACGTGATTGTCCATGGGCGTCGGTGATATCTTACCATAGAGGAGCCATGGACCTGGTCCTGCATGGGCGAAAGGTGAGTTGCTTTTAGATGACAACGCGCCACTCCACAAGAGCCGAGTTGCGTTGGCTGTCCTGGATATGGTGGGTGGGCTTCGATATTTTGTGTCGCCAATCCTACAGCCTAGACCTGGCTCTAAGTGATTATTAACTATTTTCAAAAATGAAAAAAAAGCTCTGGTGTAAGAAATTTACCACCGATAATGAAGTCAAGGAGGAATTTTCGGCATATTTTGAAGATAAAGGGAAAACTTTTTTTATGAGGGTATACATAAATTAATTGAAAGATCTGAAAAGTGTATCCGTCTATCAGGTGAAATGGAAAAAATGAGAAATTGAAAACGAAAAATAAATTGTTTTTTTATTTCCACCCCGTATCCCTCATTCCGCGAACATAAAAACACTTCCTCGAATATAATAATTTCTTATAGCCCACGGATTAACATATTAACCCAATCATAAAACAGAATACTCAACGTGAAATGGTAGTTGTACTTGAAACGATGCTTCTACTGTGTTTCGCTGAATGAGTGAGGATATCGGAGGCTCTTAAAAATGTCGCTTAAGTGGCGTAAAACCCGGCAACACAACTAATGCGGGGACTGTGGCGCGGTTGTCCATGGGCGGTGATCACTTCCTGTTTAGAAGGCCCGGTTACTACGTTGTCCGCTATGCCATAAACAAAAAAGTAGGTGTATGTTGTTTTACTTTCAATTTTGCACTATGGTTAGCCAGTTAATAATGAATTCTTTTATAGCGATATGTTGATTCGAAAAACGTTATTTTTATTATGTACATTTTCACAAATCGGGAATGACAAATATTAATCATATTTATACAATATGATTTGTGTGTACAGTTCGTTATTCATATTACAATATATGGCAGTGATATTTGCAGCTTAGTCTGCATGTTATACAATAAAATCATAGAAAATAGACTAAATTTAAGCTATCTTTTATAATTTAATGAGTAGTTCCATATATTTTAGCTGGAGCATAATAAAAACCTTTTTTTTCTGCTAAACCTTATACTATTATTTTTGTCACAATTTTAATGCTATATTTACAAATGAAAAAGCTTAAGTTTCACCCTTCTCACTGAATGAAAGTTGCAGCATTAACATAACAATTTTATTAAAGTACAAACAAAGGATAAAATACAAGTTTATGTTCCAAAAAAGGTTCAGTAGTCGTTTCAAAAGACCACCAGATATATTTAAATAAAACAACATATAAAGCCTTTATTCCAGATCTTTAGAAGTAAATAGTTCGTAAAAAAATGTTTTCTCTATTGAAAACTTCCAGTAAGACAACAAAAATATATAAGAAATGCAGAAATTGTCGTTAGATAAATATTACATATGGCCTATGTCCAGCAGTGGACGTCTTACGGCTGAAATCATGATCATGATGAAATATTACTTAACAAACGCTCTTGCTAAATCTCAATAAAATACATTTAAAAAGAATATACTTTTAGTTTAATATCTTAAAGAGATCGGTTGCCATGAAGTTTTCATTAATTGATTTCAATCAAATCTTAGACATAAGATATATGAATATTAAAAGAATAATTTTATTTAAAGTTTGTTACGTATTTCTTCAGCGACAACTTGGCTGCTTTCACAAATTCCTATAAAATCAGTTATAACTTTCGGATGAGTTATTATGCACCTCAGAATTCATTGAATCGTAGTATCAGTTACTGTCAGGTAAAAAGCTAACTGGATACCTGTTATACAACCTTTTATCACTTAAATTTATTACAGCATAATATCAGAATATTTTATGGCTAAAGGCGAAAATAGTAATAGGTATTTTGTTAAATATATTATGGGCAGTTTTATTATTGTTATTTGGTAGTATAGATATGTAAAAATATTTTTTATATCCATTGTTGCACCCGTGAGAGAGCCATGCTGAAGTATATGCTGACGAATGAATTTGGCCGGCTTGTCCGAAGTGATACCACGCACTCACAGAATGGGTACTCAGCGTGAAATGGTACTTGTACTGTGATTCGCAGAGTGAGTGAGGATATCGGAGGCCCCAAAAAGTGCCCATTAGAAGCCGGTAACACAACCAATGCGTGGCCGGCGGTGGTCTCTTACCTTATACGAGACCCACCTGCTCCGTTGTCCGCTATAATATAAAAAAGTGTAATAGTAATAAACAAAAAGAAATAAATTCACCCAGAGACAAATATTTGGAAAAAGGTTCTTAGCGTTAACATCGCTTCATTTTATATTTCAATTAACTGTTTACTTAATTGCCTACAAAATACTTTGGTTGGTGGCTTCCCTAACATTCCAAACTACCCTTTGCTTTACGAACGTATTGCGCACTTAAATTAATGGGAAGGATTGGGTTCTGAATCCGACTAGGTGAAAATCAACGGTCGTAACATTGAAGTATGAGAGTATCTCAGTTCGGCATAGACTATCGGACGCGGTGAATGGGCGGGAAATTTTTGTGGCTGGGCGCCGCGTTGATGTTTATATTGTGGTGATTAAATACTCGAAATGGAAATGGATTATGTAATGATTGTAAGTTTTAACCTTTTTCACTATTGTATTAATACTACTGGAAATAGAATATTATATTATATATTTTTTAAAATAAATTTATTATCAGATTGGATGTTTTTATATATGTATTATTAGTATTGCTTTAGTTATTTAGCAGAGTCTATATGTGTTTTTCATTTTACCAATCTGAATGAATCAGAATACTGAAAGCAAACAAATTTATTAATAGCCCATGTGCAGATTAAATCCAGAAAACGTTGATTCTGGATTTAATATATTAATTTATAACATTTTTAGTTTTGCACAAACTTAGGATTGTATATATTTTATAAGTTAGGCACAAACTTAATACAGTTATATTTCATATGTGAAGTGGGTTTTAAGCGGTAGGAAGTTTCGTCTTGTGTCTATAAAATAATGATTTTTAATTATGTTTATCTGTAAAATTACTGTAAATCAAAAATACATGAGATATATTTCTAAATAAATAGAACCTAGGAAGATCTCTATTACAATGTCTGGAATAGTCTGGGAAAAATAATAGTAGGAACAGATTGAATAATGGCCACAATTTTATCCATCGTTTGTCATACAAAAGTCCTCACTAACTGTTTATTTTTACTATATTAATAAATGTTATATGAAAAGTCATATAGGAATCATCATATAGATAAGTATACGATCATTTTCACATCATCATCATCATCATCATCAGCCCATACAAGTCCACTGCTGGACATTGGACATTTTCACATACTTAGACTAAATTTCTTATAGTGCTCATGTGAAATATTCTTTACTCGATAAATGATATACTAAGACTATGGTGCTTTTTCCTATTTAATTTTAGTTTTTGCTCATAATTATTGTTTATTTAAAGATACATACATTGTATTCTGGTTCGTGTATGAATTTTATTTATTCTCAGTTTAGGGCGTGTCTTATATGCAACTTATTCGCGGCGTAATTTCGTGATCATCATTTAAACACTTTACCATTTCAAGCACGTGGGTATTCTGTAAGCATTACAAGCTGTGATGAGAAAGTATTTTTTAAAATCAATAATAAGATTTTTTTATATCAATCCTGATTGTTAATTCTTCTTCCTAATGGGAAGTCGTAAGAGGCGAGTAAAGGACACTTCACCGGAGGGTGGGCAGCAGCGCCCTTTCGAGTACAGCAGATGTTCTGCGATCACCAACCCTCCTGCCAAGCGTGGTGATTAAGGCAAATAAACCCCCCATATGACTAACCAGCGGTTGGGCGTCTTTGGGGGAGGCCTATGTCCAGCAGTGGACTTTAATGGGCTGATGATGATGATGATGATGATTGTTAATTAATAAATATTACTAAGCATATGTATAATAATCAAATATAAATGCGACATAAAAGTATTGATAAACGTTTTCAATACTTTTTATTCCGTGCAATCCTTGTGAGCAAGGTTCGAGTAAGCCGATTGACAAATAGGAGCAGTAAATGGCGGGTGACTCGATTTATTCGGGCCATCACAACACATAAAGCATCAGCCTCGGTGTGGCGTCGTCTTCACAAAAAAATACACACTTCAATGTAGTTTCATTCTGATTTCAATTGTTTTGTTAAACCAGATGATGGTTTGTGAAATAACCAACAGTCGCATTCATTAGTCTAATACGTGTCAACAGAAAGGCGTCGATTTGCGAAAGGCGATAATTTCGATCCTATAGTTCGTATAAGGTGTAAATTTTTCAATTAATATAATGTTGTTGTGTGTCAAATAGTATGTATTGTCTTTCGCACAACTGAGCGTTTTTAAATGCATTTTGTGCCGCGCACCAACACTCTGTGAAATCGGCTTCCTGCAGAGGTATTCGGGTGGGAGAGCTATGCTCCCGTGGGAAAGCCATGCTGAAGCATATGGCCGCACTAATTGGGCCGGCTCGTCCGCAGTGATACCACGGGCTCACAGAATACACAGCGTGAAACGGTACTTGTAGTGTGCTTCGCAGAGTGAGTGAGGATAAAGCGGCGTAAAAACAGTCGGTAGCACAACCAATGCGCGGACAGTGGCACGGTTGTCCATGGGCAGCGGTGTTCTCTTACCAAACACAAGACACATTTACTCCATTTTCCGCTATACAATAAAAAAAAACCACTAATAAAACTGGACCGCTTATCCTAGGTGAGCCTCCGGCCCATTTGCTACCGTTTCCAAAAATAAAATTGCAGCGACTTTATAAGAAAACTAAATTTCCCATCGCTATAACATATTGAATTTCTTTTTAAAAACAAATATTCGTGGATAGTAAATAAGAGTAGTAGCTCGCGTTGTTTACTTAATCGCACATTGAAACATATCGCATTTATGTTTTCCGAAATGTTTGTGAGCTGCGAAAAGTTTATTAATTCATCACGGTTTAGAATTGTTTGCGCTATCTATCCGCTATTTTATCCACCGTATCAATATATAACCTGAATAGTATATAACCTTAGATAAACTGTGTTAATACTAACCTATAAATTGTGCT
Organism: Delias oraia; assembly: GCA_018230265.1. Classification (NCBI taxonomy): domain Eukaryota; kingdom Metazoa; phylum Arthropoda; class Insecta; order Lepidoptera; family Pieridae; genus Delias; species Delias oraia. Next base: position 6,297 of record DWCF01002628.1, on the reverse strand, counting down.
CTATAGCACTGAAGTGATGTACTCTTCTATTGAAGTAATGTATAATAGAAGAACACATTTGTAAAGTATACAGCACAATTACAGTAATTCTAGAATATACTGACTTCTGCACGGGCATCTTAGAAACGGTGTGAACTTAATTATAAGTAATTTTTTTAAATGTCAAAACTATTAATAATTCACGACAATTATTAAGTGATTATGAAATCCTTCTATAAATAAATGATTTGATTTGATTAGACAGTATTTATGCAGTTTCATCGATATTACCTCGATGTTTGTCGTTCCACAACTGAGCGTTTTTAAGGCTTTTGTGCCGCGTACCTTTCCTCTGTAAAATCAGTTGCCAGCAAGGGTATGTACAAACCAAACCAACTTGGGGATCTTCAGGAAAAGAGCGTACTATACCGTAAAGACCTGCAACACACCAGTGGCTCTGCATGGCATATGTCCATGGGCGGAGGACCGCTTACCTTCGGTGAACCTCCTGCTCGTTTGAACCGTTTCAATAAAAAAGCATGATAATCATATATTCTAAATATAATTCATTCTTTTGTATTTGAATAGTAAGTCTTCTAGTATTTCCGCATTTAGGTATTGCCAAGACTCCTTTGTGTGACAAGGGACAGTGTCATATTACCATTACCCTATTTACGGATGAAATTTGAACATTCACTTCAAAGAAATATTATACCATTATAAGTTATTTTCACAATTTCGCTAATAAAATATTTGGCAAGTTTACATGGATAATAAATTTTCATTAATAATGAAGATGTTTATGAGTTGTTGCGAAGACACGTAGCACCAAAAATACTTTCCTGTGACGGAAGTTAATGAGGAAAAAATTCATTGAGGTTAACCAACCATTGGCTATTTCCTTATGTTTATATTTGTACTCTTTGAATATCAAAAGAATTAATAGAACAGAGGAACATTACAGTTAGAAGCTGAATATATGTAGCACCCGTGGGAGCGCCATGCTGAAGCATATGCGGACGCACTAATTGTCAGATTACCACGGGCTCACAGTATACTCAGCGTGAAATGGTAGTTTTACTTGAAACAGTGCTTCTACAGTGTTTTGCTGAGTGAGTTATATAGGAGGCCCATAAAAATGTCGCTTAAGTGGCGTAAATAGCCGGCAACACAGCCAATGCGCAAACCGTGTCGTGGTTGTTCATGGGCGGCGATGTTCTCTTATCAAATAAGATCCACCTGCTCCGTTATCCGCCATACCATATCATCATCATCATTTCAGCCGTAAGACGTCCACTGCTGGACATAGGCGTCTCTCTTGGACTTCCATGAATACCTGTCGGAGGCGACCATTAGAGTGGAGACCACGTACCGGCAAACGCAGCGTGGGACGTCCACCCACAAGGTGGACAGACGACCTTATAAAGGTCGCCGGAAGTCGCTGGATGCAGGTCGCCATACCATATAAAAACAAATAAATGGAATTCTAATTAAATGAAAGCCAACATAAACTCCTATAACTCCGTCCGAAATATTAGATGTGACTTTAGTAAATTCTTGCGATACGAAAATAATGATTACAGTAAGTAATTACTTCGACCGCTAGCGAGTTCAATCCACCAGTAATTAAATCTGTCTTAATGAGAAGACTGCTTAAATATAACACCTATTCCATAAATTACTTGGTTCAATTATTACGGATTCTACCGCAATTTCCCTCACGAAGGTGGCCGTACAAAGTGAGTTCGCTACTCGATATTGGCTGTTCGACGAACTTATGTATAAAAGTAACATTATTTTGATTCCATTTATCCTCATCGTGGAAGTTTATTTGTTCGAATTCAACTTGTAAGAAAAGATGTTATTGTATTGAAAAAAACTTCAAACAAGTAAATTTAATAAGACTCAAATTCTAATGCTTTTTGTGTAATGTAATGTAAAATATTGGATGTTTTTGTTTGATGTAGGTACAGTAGCGGAATATTCCCTTGTATGGTATGAGATTACCGTCGCCCAAGGACAACCACGCTACAATTCCTGCTTTGGTTGTGTTGCTGGCTTTTACGCCATTTGAACGCTATGATACACCGTTATTGTGTCGTATTACTTGCCAATATCAAGACCTTCCAGAGATGGAATAAATTATAAATTAAATTATAAGTTACTATTGTTCGGACCGGGATTCGAACTCGATACCCTTCGTAGATTTCGTGGTAGACCTATTAAACCACATAGCTACGAGGCTCTGTATTATTAACTTCTGTTTGTACTTACAGATTTCACCCTGAGGGTAATGATGTCGGAGCACATTTAACTAATATAATAAACTGTTTCTTTTGTGCATATTGTTTCCTCAAAACAAGTAAAGGTATTATATTAAATTATTCACATATATCAAGTAGGTACTCAACAACTGTCTTTGCAGATATATTAAATGAGATATGATATAAAATATATAATTTTCGTTCAGAAGTTGAGAGAAACTAGAATTAGAATACATATGAATTTAGGTAGCATAAAGGAAACATAACTTAGATGAAATACACATCTTGTCAAAACACAACTTTTCCTCTGAAACTAAAAGAAAAACTTACGTATTTTTTCTTTGCAGCACTCCAACAAATTTCATTTAACGTAAGTGAGACGAGCTGAAACATTCACTCCGTCAAAGCTATGAATACTTATTGACTCAAGCAAAATGGCTTATGAAGAAAACAGCACATCAAATATAACACTGGCTCTGACAAATTTGTTTGAAGAAATGCTGTACGCAACTGAGACTCCGGGCGGCAACAAAACTTTAAATATGTCCCAATTTCTATCCGCTTTGAAGGGGCGATCCATAAAGCACAATCAAGAGATCGATTTTGGGACTTTAGTTAAATTAGTTGACGGGTGGAAGACAAAATTAAACCTAACAAAAAGTCCAGACCCTTGCAATTATTGCGACGGTAGCTTCAGAGATTTTATCCTAGCCTACAATAACATTCATGGATACATAAGCCTTATTGTAAGTATGATTTATTTTACTATTTCCTGGTTTCTTCGTTATTTTATTTGATAATAACTGAACTACTATATTCGCAATAATCTTTTTTACACGTAGTAAAAATTATATCCATTCTTGTATATATTCATATCTTAAACGATATTTCTAAATATTTATTGAATGTTGTACATTTTAATAAAAGGAAAATTTAATTGAAAATTAAATGTTTAAACAGGTTACCAGAACTTTGAGTTTGTGTATACAGCTTTAAATTTCTGTTGTTTCTTTGTAAGTATTGTTAATTCTATTCTTGTTCGCGCTCTTGAAATATTTTGATTCTTGTTTATTGGCTACTTTTATATCTGTATCACCTTGATGGTTTTATACCGCAATTCACTGTTTTCGTAAGGCGTTTTTAGCATTTATCTCTATTTTGAGTAACTACTGCCTGAAGAGGTATTTTCATATCAACAATTCTTAGGGTTCTTCAAAAGAGTGTAACTCATTCATAATGGATACCAATTTATCCGCGATTAAACAGAGTTTAAGGATGTCCCTGGGCGGTAGGTGCTAAGGGTAGGTGGGTAGGTGCTGAGAGCCTCGTAATATAATGTTTTAAAAAGTGTACCATGAAGCGAGAGGTATTGGGTTCTAAACCCGTTCCGGGACAATCATAATTAAATTTAAAATTTATTCAGTTTCTGAAAGAGCTTGACAATGGCCGGGCGAGTGTCTTAATACTAACGCACGCGTGGGAGATCCATGCTGAAACGTATGCTGACGCACTAATTGGTTCAGCTTGTCCGAGATTTTATCACGGGCTCACAGAATACTCATCGTGAAACGGTACTTGTACAGTGTTTCGCAGAGTGAATGTGGATATCGGAGGCCCTTAAAAATGCCACTTAAGCGGCGTAAAAAAACAGCAACACAACAAATGCGCGGACTGTGGCGCAATTGTTCACGGGCAGCGGTGTTCTCTCACCATATAGTCCCCACCTGCTCCGTTGTTCGTTATAGAAATAAAAAGGGTGTTCATGGGCAGTAGGCTCTCTCAGATGAGCTAGTTTGCCTTACGTTACATATGCGTTATATATTACGTTAGTACCTTTTGAAAAATTAAAAGTGCCTTTTAAAATAAAAATGTTATGATTCAAAAAAGTATGCAATTAATTTAATTTAGGATTATATATTTCATCTTCATCATCATTCAGTCTAGGATTGACGACAGACGACAGACGATAACGATAGGTATAGTTATATTCGTATATAATATTATATTACCGTGTTCTCATAATGTTCAGACGGTTTTTATAACTTTGTTTTATTTAATGCTCCGGTTATGACTTATAAAAATTAACAATTTTATGCGGTAATATAAAATGTAGATACATAACTATAAACCAAGATTTGATTAAAATATGTATTCAGAAATAGACTTGTGATCACTGAATTTTCTCAGAAGAATTTAATACATTGTATGATTATTTGATTATATAATCGTTGGATAGTTAAAACTATCTCTCGATGATACAAATAAAAATATTCATTCACACATTGCATGGATGAAGTCAGTTGAAAAACGAAATAGCCACTTTAAAATGTAACCATTCTATTAGATGCTCACATACATAAAACCAACTAACTTGCTAAACTTTTAATATTTTTCTGTAGCGATTTAAAGCATATTTAATTAAAATATATAGACATAACGCTATTATTTCAAAAACCTTTCAGAAGGTGTTATTATTAGAACAATCTGTTTAGTATAATAATTATTTCACATCTTTACTTCAAATATTTAAGCGAAATAAGCAAAGACTGCTTTTACCAGTAATCAAACTTACAATAAGATCCCAGAAAACGTTTAAAATCTTTCTGTAAAACAAATTTAAAAAAACTGGTAATGGACGTGTGTATCTTAAAGCATATTGTAGTGTGAATGAGTACAAGAGTAAATTATGTCACGCATTGGGAATAAGACGGATCATACCAGGCATTCTCAGATATATATTTTTTTATATTTTAAGCATTTCACGGAAGCAAACAATTACACCCACTGAGTTTATTTGGCCTGTTCTTTTCCCACCGTCCACTGGATTAGCTTGGAAACGGTGTTAGACTGACTTTGACGTTCCACGAGCTGCATTTTTGTATTTATGTTGAATTATTTTAATTTCATTTCATTTCAAAGATGTGATAATATTGAACCAAAGAGTGATTAAAAGACATATTTTCAATATTACAAGCAGTTTCCACTTTTTATATATCATCATCATCAACCTATCAAGTCCACTGCTGGACGTAGGCCGCCCGCAAATCCACAAGAGGTTATTTTGCCTTAATCACCATAATTAATTACATTAATTTTTTATATATAAAGATGTAATTAATATCGCAATGTGTTAACGACTTCTTTAAGAGTAATTTTCTTATCGATCGGAGGATAAACACTGTTGTGTTTGTAATATGCTCATAACGAGTTTGAAAACGATATTGTAATTAATTATCCACTTCAAATGTTTGCCGATGACGAAATTTTTGCCCCCAAAAGTAGAATTGTTTGTTCAACAAAAAAACATCATATAGATGTAGCGGTGTTCACTATAAATTCCGTTGTTTTGGATTTATTGATTTGAATTATTGTAGCTATTTTGTGTCTAAATACTCTTTTTAGCAAAATATTTTTTTACCAAAATTTCGTTGATCTAACAGATCGCTCTTTGAGATATATTATATAACGTTTATGGTAATTTATATACTACGGATTTATGTGATAGCAATTCATTGACATTTGTTAGATCACTTGAATTCCCCGGGGTGTTAGAAAATAAATGAAAATTGAAATCACTGTTTCCTTTCAGAAGATAATTTATTTCAATGGCAATAAGAAACATATATTCCAATAGGAAAAAAATTAATTAGATAATTTATTTCATGCGTGGGAGGACCATGCTGAAGCAAAAGCTGACGCACTAATTGTGCCGGCTCGTCCGAAGTGATACCATGGGCTCATAGAATACTCAGCGTGAAGTGGTAGTTGAAATGCTACTTCCCTGTAATTCGCTGAGAGAGTAAGGATATTGGATGCCTTTTAAAATGCCGTTTAAGCGGTGAACAAGCCGGCAACACAATCAATGCGCGGACTCTGGCGCGGTTGTCCATGGGCGGCGGCGTTCTTTTACTATATAACAGGCCCACTTGATCCGTTGTCCGCCATATCGTAATATATATGTATGTATATATATATGTAAATTGCAGCCCGTTGAACGTCAAAATCAGTCTAGCACCGATTTCAAGCACACCGAATTTAATTATAAAAAATATAG
>DWCF01002627.1:0-23072 GCA_018230265.1 Delias oraia | reverse complement strand
CTGCCACTTCAACTTACTAATACGGCGGGCAATGTCGGTTACTTTGGTTCGGCTGCGGATAACCTCATTTCTGATTTCATCTCGCAGCGAGACTCCGAGCATTGCCCTCTGCATAGCTCGCTGAGTGACTCTGAGCTTCTCCATTAGACCCTACGAGTAATATGTATATTAGATACGATTTATCTATTGTTCGTGCGGCGTCATCCATCAAGCAAATGGAAATTAATGTTCTCATACATATTAATGAGGTATTGAAGTTTCAATTAGTCTAATTAGCGTGGAAAATTGCATTCGTTGTGTTGGTAAGATGTTGTAATACAATTGCACAAAATTTATTATAACTTAAAGCATAATGTAACACGTCCCGCCTGTGAATACCGGTACGTCAAAAATTAATTGGAATTATATTTCAGTTAGACAATGATATTATTATTATAATTTCTTCTCTTCTTCTTCTTCTTTTTTTTTCTTCTTCTTCTTTTGGTTTCTCATAGATTTTTGAAATAAAAGAATCGGACATGGTTTCTTGTATTATTCATAGTATAGCGGATAACGGAGCAGATAGGTTCCTGTATGATAAGCCGCTGCCCATGGACAACAGCACCACAGTCCGTGCATTGGTTGTGTTGCCGACGTTTAACGCCACGTAAGCTGCATTTTCAAGAGGCTCTGATATCCTTACTCACTCCGCGAAACAATAAAATCACCGCTTTAAGTACAACTACCATTTCACGCTGAGTATTATGTATGTAGTGTATGATTCTATGAGAAACGTGGATAATTGTTATAGAAGTATTTTCTTTATTCTATAGCGGACAAACGGGAAGGTATGTCTCTTCTATGGTAAGAGAACACCGCCGCCCATGAACAAACGCGCCACATTTCGCGTATTGGTTGTGTTACCGGCTTTTTTCCGGGATTCGAATCCGATACCTTTCGCTTCATGGTTCACTTTTGAAACCATTAAGCTTCGAGTCTTCAATTGTAAATGTAAGTAATTGAGTTGTATTCCTCAAATAGTAAAGTCTAACTGTATTAAAGTTGAATTCGCTTTACAGAAAACAATTAGGGAACTGTACAAGGAGCTTGTTAGCAAGTGTACATGCTTCAGAGGTCGCGAATAACGATCCATTTGGTAATTAAATTGTGGCCTCGAGCTCTCCCCCATGGGTGGGCAAACTGAGCAAGCAAACACCGCGAGGCGACTTTTACAATTACTCTCCGATATTGTTCCCCAATTATATGACATTTTCAACAGACTGCCCAATCCTTATTTATCTATTCCTCTGATTTATAGCAGCTAGGAGGCTTTTAGGAGGATACAATTTTTAAAAATGTATATGTATCTTACAGATACATACAATGGTTACTTATTTGAAATCTTTTTACTGATTCCTAACCATGAGCAGGGATCAAAACTCACATCAAACAAAAGATGGATTTTCGAAATCGCTTGACATTCCTCCAAAAAACATACAAATAAGCATGCGACCATAATTGAGAACGTCTTTGTAGTGTCCTAATTAATATTTAGTTTTTCTTTGTAAAAGTTAACCAACGCATTTCGCAACACAATTCTGAATCCACATTAACCGCATCTATTGAGTGTAGACTTAGTGCATCAATAAAATGCTGGCTTTTCAAAAATAATAAAAATTAGCTAGAAATAAAATCGTTTCCCCAATTACAGTTATAGAATGTATTGCAATCCAGCAGACGACCAGACGAAGGGTCTCTACAATGACGGGGAGAGACCCCCGGACTTTGACAATCACACAACTACCTCTATACAATTGATTTCTTCTTACTAATTCGTTATTGAAACGCTAATAGAGTTTACTGTTTACTATACACATTTTGAGTATTTTTTTTCAACTTCATTCAGACGTCTGAAGTTAAAATAAAAAATAAATAATAAAATAAATCTACAATTAAACGAAGTCTAATTATCTACATTAAGTCTTATATCGAGTGTTAAAAATTCAATTTTCAAATTGTTTTTTATGGTATAACAGGCAAAAAAGCAGGTGGATCTCTTCTCTGGCTTTTTTTCGCCTCTTAATAGGTATAAATTCAAGCACCTTCGATATCCTCCCTCAGCAAAACACATTACACGAAATGTTTTACGCTGGCATGTTTAATAAATAGAATACTTAGTATAGAGTCAATACTATAATCTTCGCTAATTACGCTGTCAATATGAAAAATTCCAATACAATTCTTAAGTATATTCAGTGCTAACTACAGTTGCTTTGCCCTTTACGTGCTCGCATTAAATGTTATATGTTTTTGCGAAGTGGCAACCACTTTCTCCTAATTAATGATAAATAATGCTTCAAATATGATTACTTCACGAGAGCAAAAAATATTTGCACGCATTTATTGTACCGTGATAAAAATGCAGTTATTCCTGTGTTAAGCTGACGCAGCAGCTGGTAGTGACTACACTAATTATGCTTAAAATAGTTTAAAGTTTATAAAAATAAACGGTAAAAATACCAAAAGCAGGCCAGTTCATTTAATCATTATGGAGAATTATTTTTGGTAAAAAAATTCAACCAGCCGCAAACTGCCCTAAAAAGTAAAAAATAATTGTTATTGTTTTATAAATTAGTTTACGACGAAGCTGTTTTTTGAATTTAGATGCCAAATGTAACGGTTTAGTATCATTTACTCAGCTTTATTGCATTAATATTAATAAAAGCATTAACCTAAGTTAAAGACAATAGACTAAGGCCCAGTATTAGGTATATTACAAATAGTGTTGCCCAAATGCAAGACCAAGACGGACCGTGTAAGACTTGAGCAAGAACAAGACTAAGCCTGCAACTCGCGCGTCTCGCAGCTATTTTTTTGGCAGTGCTTTTTGGAATTTCTCATTAAATCTTTAGACATATTTTATAAACCTGGTTGGTTTTTACTATGGCTATGCTAATTCAAGCTCAAAATGTTCCTATTCTGATAGGTTTTTCTCAGATCTGAAGTAAACTTTAATCAATATCAATAGTCTAATAATTTCAAGACTTGCAAGACTCTTGCTTCAAGAGCAAGACTGGGACCGCAATAGCAATATCAAGACCTAGAGATATCAAGATACTAGGTATGTTGGCGCTAACCAAGACTAACCTAAGTCTTGCATTTGTGCAACACTAATTACAATTTGTAACAAAAATAATAAATATATTGAATAGCAGGGCATGTCATTGTTTTAATTATTTTGCAAAAACTATAGCACTTCAACATTAGACATTGGACTTGTATAGAATATATTACTGAAAGTCCAAAAAAATTAGAAGAAACTCGGTTTTGTGTTCGATAAGAATACTTGATCATGATATTTTTTCTCTTTTAAATGCCACTGTGTGATACTCTACGTATTTAAAGATTTGTATTCTGGACATAAGTTTCTTGATTGTAATAACAAAATAATGTTTATACAATATGAGGCAAAACTTATCTATTTTTTGTTTAGAATTATTCTTGAGTTAGTTTGATACATATTCAGTTACCTTTGAAAAAAGGGAAACAAAGGATTCTGTCGGCGCCTCGGAATAAAGTATCTATGCTAATTTAAATTATTGGGCCGACGCTGGATTCTCGTTTAGGTGAGAAAATAAATAAGTCAGGGCCGTCAAAGCAATTTTTTTTTTATTCTCTAGCGGACAACGGAACAGGTGGGTCTCCTATATGGTAAGAGGACACCGCTGCCCATGAACAACCGCGCCACAGTCCGCGCATTAGTTGTGTTGCCGGCATTTTGCGCCACTTTAGCGGCATTTTTAAGAGCCTTCGATATCCGTACCGTATCCGTATCCTTCGATAGTACCGTTTCACGTTAAATGTTGTGCGAAAGAATAGTGATTATATTCACTGATTCAATATAATTTTGGTAATATTAGTTAAATATAATTATTTGATATAATAATTAAACAATAAATACTGACAGTTTTTTATGATATAGCGGGCAACAGAGCAGATGGATTTCATCTATGGTAAGAGATCAACGGTATAATTTCAAGGTATAATAGTACAATAGTAGTAGCTAGTACAATTACTATTTTACGTTGGTATTCTGTGAGCCCATGGTATCTCTTCGATCCGCGCCAAGGTCAGCATGACTCAACCATGGGTATAACAATATTAAGACACTCCGGCCACTGTTAACCGGCCCTTCCAAAAACATGTATAAATGTTTATTCTGACCGGGGATCGAAACTGATACCTTTCGCTTTGTGGTAGACTTATTAAATACTTAATTACAAGGCTCTCAAAAATTGTGTAGATACTACGCAAATAAAAAATTATTAGTCAGGTTTTGAACAAAACGATACAAGAAATGAAAAAAAGTTATACCACGGGCTCACAGAATACTCAGTGTGAAATTATAGTTTTACTTATAACAGTATTTCTACTACGTTTCGCTGAATAAGTGAGGATATTAGAGGCCCTTTAAAATGCCGATTAAGCGGCGTAAAAAGCCGACAACAGAACCACAGCGCGAACTGTCGCGTGGTTGTCGATGGACGGCGGTGTTCTCTTTCCATATAGGAGACCCACCTCCACCGTTGTGCGTTAAATAAAAAAATAACCTACTCATATGTAAAGAGAAATATAGTTAGTAATTCGTCTTTTAGATACAGCCTTTGAGACGAGCGCCGAACACGGCCTAGGCCATTCTCATGATAATCGTTCGCTCCGCATCTGGCATTCCATTCAAATTTCGCTTCCCTTTTATGTTTCGAACCGTCACCGGCCTCGAGTCCGCACATCTACATTGGAATGCAAACTTTTCTTGCATTCCAACCGATACCGTTAAATTTGAATTTGTTTACCGTATCTGAGCGTGTGTGCTGTAGGCGATCGTACGCGGTATGCGCATGCGCTGCCCGCAGACTGATGGATGACAGGTGACGTCGGCGCCGCAAAGAGCCCGCGTCTATACGCTGCGTAAATATTATCTAGATTCTAACCTGGGAATTTTATATTGCCTTTAATTAATCCCATCGCAGAGCAAATTTCCCTGCGGTCTACGTAGAGAATTTAATTGTATTATTTCAATAATGTAGATCTGTTCGTTATCAAATACAAGTTCACGGGAACGTGAAATAGTATTTCATAGAGCATAAATAGTACCTATGTAGGTACATCACGGTAGCATATTTTTTTATTATGTGCCTAAAACAGATTATCTAGAGAACGTTCAAGTATTACGTGACGTAATTTTTGAAGATGTATCGTTAACGTTTACGTTTTACGAGACCCCTCTAAAATTACTTTGCATTGTATTATTTTGAAGATACTTATAGCGGACAACGGAGGAGTTGGATTCTCCTAATGGTAAGAGAACATCGCCGCCCATGGACAACCAGGTAACAGTCCGCGTTGTGGTTGTCATGCTGACTTCTCACATCGCTTAAGCATAATTTCAAGGGCTGATTCAAGCATGCTAAGTATGAGCCCATAATATCACTTCGCTCGAACCGGCCCAAATTGTGCGTCAGCATATGCTTCAGCATGGCTCTCCCACGAGTGAAAAGTACTTGAACGCTCCCCTACTCATACTTCAATATTGGTTATAAGAAGTACGAACTGGCATTTTTGCATTTCTTATTGTAATATTATTATAAAACGGTACAATCTGCTCAAGATTCAAGATCTTGTTGAGCGTTGGCTGAAGAGTTGTTGTGTCCGCCTGTTGGGACGATCAATAGTCTGGCACAAAACGGTTTGCGACTCGTTAGTTTTTTATCCTCGCTTTATCAGTGTCATTTTCCTGCGCAATATAGAATGTATAATGAAATGAGAAGATGATTTAATAAAAACAGTAGGAGATAATTAATTTAAAAAAAAATCTTACATTTGAAGTATGTTTCTTATGTATTATTATATAATCGTAATTTTCAGTGACTTTATTTAAATGAGTTGAACATTGTTAATCCAGATTTCAAATTAATTTAAATTTATATAACTATTAACAAAATATGTAGATATTTTATAATCTTTTACACCTTTCGATATTAAATCATTTTATAATGTTAAAAACGCTATTTTATATGAACGGAAACCATAGCCATTACAAAGTATAAAATATACGATTTCAATCTGAAATGAACGTGAAGGTAATATCAAATTCTGAATTCAACACGCGTAGTTAATCAGCTTATGAGAACTCTATCTGGGAGTTTTTCTTGATCGAGACATGGGCATGTAGGCGGCTGTATGGAGCGGTAGGTATGCAGGAACTGGCTTGCAATATCTCATAGGCGCCATGCACATAAAACTGCGCTACCAGCCGTTCGTTTTAGCTAAACGATCGCGGATGCATAGCAACGCAGTTGACCGCAATCCTATATCATAACGCATGCCCCGTATCATTATTAAAACTCTTTAGCAATAGAAAATTATTCGTTGCTTTGATTCGCTTAAATAATCTTCACTTATATTTCTTTCTTCAGCACGTTTCGAGTGAATAAATGCTGACACAAGTTGGTGAAATTTCCCCTTCAATGAGGGTATTTCGTTGAATGCGTAATAAGGGAACTGCAGTGAATGCTAAATCGGACTGAGGGACACAAGCAGCTCTGGGGGTCAGAATAGGTCTACATTGCAGCTCTCTAGCTGATTAGGTATCGTATTTAAATAAAGTTTATTTATATTCTACATCATTTTAGAAATAATTATGATATAAGTTATTCTTTATATTTATTCTTTAAACTAGTACAGAGTTATTAAAACTTTAAATGTGTAATATAGAAATATGATAAGTACCTACAACTTATATCGTTATGTGTGTAGGTAGACAATGCAAGTGGTTCTCTGATTTTTATCAAGACAACAAAAGAAAACATTTAAACACATTTCGGTGTAGGTATAAATAAACCATAAAGCATAAGAAACGTTGCAAAGTGAAGTTAAAACACGCACGCCAGATAAGTAGCATCAATTTTTTCCAACACCACAAAATCCCTAGACGACGCGGGGTCAAATGTTTCCCGTTTTTGCGAAGAGTGGTAAAAATATGGAGCTGATGTATAAAATCAAAAGTCAGAAAAAAGTTTATTTAATAAATCCGGTTTAATGCATGTAAGAAACTTAATGCTAAAGTTAAAGAATTAACTATGAAATTTAGAATATCTTATGACTTTTCGAAGGAAAAGACACGAAATAATCTGCAAGTATAAATAATTATAACTCATTGTTATTAATATTTTGTATGAAAACTGTTTAGATAGTACATAAATAAATAAAAAAATAATGTATTTATTTCAAGAGATTTGTAAGTTTGCCAAAAAAGGCAGCGGAAAAAAGGAGTTTAGTTTCTTGTCCACAAAAAGCGTGTGCCGCGATGTATATTGTATGAGTGGCTGAATTTCAAGTGTTTTTTCATCTCTAATGGATTGCGCGGAGCCCACTCTCCCGCAAGAAAAATATTCTGCCGTTAGTAGTATTTCGTTAAGTAAAAAACTGCTGGCATTATATTATATCCCATCGCTATTTCGTTATTCATTCAATTCTTTCAATAAATTAGAGCCTCGTAGGAAAGTGGTTTTAAATGGTTACAATGAGGCGAGAGGTTTCGGTTTCAAATCCCGGTCCAAACAAAAAAACGCATACTTTAATTTATAATTTATTCGCGCACTTATAGGGCCGGCTCGTTTAAGGTGATACATGGGCTCACACACTGCTCTGCGTGAAACAGTATTTTTACTCTTTCACTGAGTGAGTGAGAAATTATACCGCTTAAGCGGCGTAAAAATCCAAACACAACCAAAAGCACGGACTGTGATGCGGTTGTCCATAAGAATAGGAGACCACCTGCTCCGTTGGACGCTGTACCGTAAAAAGCAGAGTGTTGTTATAAGATATCCCTTCCCTAACTAGTAGAACAATTTGTGACATCCTCCCCTCTAGTCAGACTCGCTCGGCTGAACAGCGTCGAGTCATCACTGGTGTATTTATCAAGACATCGCTTTCAGACATTTCTCAACGCTTCTTTATGATAATGGAATTGATAGATTAGCTGCTTGCTGGATCATGTTACACGGTTACTTAGTCACTCGTTAGTAAGAATTATTGATTGGCAATATTTTTAGCGGCGCCATATTCATAACCTTAACTATATCATCCACTTTCATAAAATACTAGGAAAACGATATTCTTGTACGATTGCTGAAGTTACATGAAGATAATTTATATTATGTTTCATATAAAACGCCATTATAAATCAACTAAATGATATTACATATTTTTCTAATATGGTAATTATATAAGAATTTAATTAGAACTTGATTAGGATTACATTTTGACGCGTGGGTGAGCGATGCTGAATCATATACTAACGCACTAATAAGGCCGGCTCGTCCGAAGTGATATCAAGGCCTCACAGAATACTCAACCTGAAATAGTTGCCAACTTGCAACGGCACTTCTATTGTGTTTCGCTGAGTGAGGATAACGGAGACCCTTAAAAGTGCTGCTTAAGTGCCGGTAACACAACCAATGCGCATACTCTGGCGCAGTTGTTCATAAGCGGCGGTGTTCTCTTACCAAATAAGAGAACCATCTGCTCCGCTATACCATAAAAAGGTAATAAAATATGGGGAGCGTCTATATTCTTTAACATACTACTTTCCAGTGTGAAAGCATGTCTTAAGGTATTATATCAAATTTCTGATGAAGAAACACATGATTAGTTTAATGGCAATACCAAGTTAGAGGGTGGTCATCCATCACTTATCGCTAATGTGTCCACAACCCTTTACTCGTCCGCTTTACTTTACCTAAAAGTGTTTTCCATCATAATGTAGGTATGGTTTTCATAACGTCACGTACGAGTTTTTGCTCTGTGCAATGTATATCCACTTAATAATAATAAAAATAATTCTTAGTGTACACGATGCAATAATTTGCAGAAGTAAAAATATTTAATAGTTTGGTAGGTACCAACTTTTTTTTCGTCTAATAAAATAACAAAAATAAATATATGTAGCATTTTATTGATTTGGAGGACAGTTTCTCGTACATAAAACAAAATTAAATTTTCCTAAAATAAAAGATTTATTGTATAATTTTCAAAAAAATTTTCAAAAATAAGTATAGATTAAAGAGTAACAAAATCAAACATAACCTTTAAATAAAAGAAACAATATTTTATTTTATATTTATTATATATATTATTATATTTATATTTAATTTTAAAATGCATTTTCATGACAGAACTATGTAATAGGTGCCCATTATATTTTATCAATGGCTGTCACGATGACACTAGACACAATATTCAAATTAAGGACACTATATTTTTCTTAATACATATACACGTTTTTATATCATTTCAATACCATTAATTAATTGAAGTGATAGTTTAACAAGGAATATATTACTTTTGTAATCATACAAATGTTTAATACCATAGAATAAGTAATAAAGTTTATTCGTTAATGCTTTTTACACGTGTACGAATGAGCGTGACGTTATGATCTCCGGTGAGAGCTATGGGTGCTGTGGATGCGCCGTGAAATAACAATAAAACTTTAAGTGCGACACGCCTTGCGGCTATTCAGCGGTCCACTTTAATAACACAGAATCGCAATTTTATCACTAATCACGGTTTTTTATTCTATAGCAGACAACGGAGCAGGTGGGTCTCCTATATGGTAAGAGAACACCGCCACCCATCAACAACCGCGTCACACTCCGCGCTTTGGTTGCGTTACCGGCTTTTGACGCCGCTTAAGCGGCAATTTTAAAGACCTCCGATATCCTCATTCACTTTGCGAAACACAGTACAAGTACCGTTTCGCACTGAGCCCGTGGTATAACTTCGAACGAGCCGGCCCAAAATATGCGTCAGTATGACTCTCCCACGGGTGTCTATCTCCACTTTTAACACTTATAAGCATAGATAATAAATTTAAATGAAGTCATAGACAAAATAATCGTGCCAAGAAGCTTAACATTTCTAAAATTCAATTACTATATTAGCAAATGATATACTTTTAACAACAGCTTAAGAAGCAGCTAGCTTAAGAAAATATATGAAGAACATTAATAGCATCATTAAAATAAACTCAAATAGCCTCTAGTTATTATAACGGAATAAAATATTTTGATAGCTGGCAACACGCGGACTCAAAATCATATCTTGTAACGACCGCAATCATATAAGTAATGGTCCTTCAGAATGTAACCGTAATAGTAAAATGAGCTTATTATCACATAAAATTCCTTTTACAGGACATGTTACTTGGGTCGATTGACAATGTCTCAATAAGGTTTCTATAAAAACCTAATATGACATCGGATATCTATTAAATTAGTGTTAGTTAAATAGACATTTCCGTCTTTTTATATATACCGTATGACGTAAATTGAGCACCTGCCACGATGCATCGGCCATTGTGCGGTGAATGTGTAGTGTGAACTCTATTACAATTCAAATCGAAGAACGGTCACTCCCCATGTAGATAATATAAGAAAAATATTTCTTTTTCGAACTCACCCTCGTGGGTTACTGGTTTAAATCTAATAAAGACTAAGAGCTCCTCCTTCCTTTAGCTGTTGCTAAAATATTATTGGAGGCAACTTAAAACTGACGACAATAAAACAATTCCTTCAAAATGACAATTACACAATGTTTCAGTTAGCAGATCTTTATATATAGACCATAGCTACGTTTCGATCATTTAAAATGCCACACATATATCAAACTAATAACATACCTCTTTTGTTTATAGGTGTTTACAAGATCAATGTACCTACATCCAATTCAGTTATTTTATTATACCAGCTTTGTGTATTGAAAAACTAATTTTATAGTTATCTTGTTAATATTATAGTTAGGTGTCAAAATATCTTTGATAATTGAGTTTCATCCGTGGGAGAACCATGCCACTTAGTAGCGTAAAAAGTCGGCAACACAACTAATGCGTAGATTGTAGCGCGGTTGTTCATGGGCGGCGTTGATCTCTTATAGGAGACCCACCTGCTCCGTTGTCCGCTATAGTATAAAAAAAGTTAATAGAGCAACTAAATGTTTAAAAATATTCAACAGAAAGCTGTTGGGATGTTTAGTTAAGGCTGTAATAAAAAAATCAATGGTCTCTTATACTATAAATATAAAATCTCAAATTGCGCAAAGTCCAATGTTAGGGGATCGGAAACGATGTGAAAATTTTAACTTAATCCTCTGCATTGTGCACCACTGCCAGGATAATCGTTCTACGTTTTAAATCCTCGCTCTACAAAAGTATTTCTTATTTCATTACGCATATAGGCGATTTTACTAAAGGTAAAAGAAATGTATTTTTTGTACAGAGCAGTAATGGTCACTCATATTGGACAGTTACTTTATATTTTTTGTATGGATTATCGAATCGTGGGAGTGTGCGGCATTGTTAGTTGAATGTAGAAATATGAACGTTTCTAATTGGGCACTAACAATCACTTTATTACATTTTATTTGACAAATGGAGTACCAACGGTAATAAATTGACAGGCAATAGATCAATTACCGTTAAATATTTTGACATTTTCTTGTAAATATAATAAAATCTATTCAGTAACAAGAGTCTTTGAACAAAAATCGTCGCGAACCTTCACAAATCGTAATCCTCTTAGAAAACATTTCCAATTTAAAAAGAATTCCTTTCATCCCTCAGCGAAGGGTACGCGTAAAAAATAAAAGGAAAAGCGAGAGGCTCAGGCAACTTATATACTTATGTTATGTATGTATAGGTAACAGGGTGAGCTCCTCGATTTTTTACAGGTCGCTTCTTCCGTCGAGAAAGCATCTATTGAAACTCCACTCAGGCCGTGTTAGCTGCCTATTTAGTATAAAAAGGGTCGAATTTTTCCGAAACCTTTTTTACCCGCCTTGACTCCCTCCTCACACCTTTACACAGACCGAACCTTTATCGTTTAGATACGATTCAATTGATATTAAGTATTATTTATATGTGTTCTAAAATAACAATTTATCTCGGTACCTACAACGAAAGTTATGTAAGACAAGAAAGTTGAATACGATGGGATTTGAGAACCTAACCATAAATTTTAGGCCGTCAATTGTATGCCTATTATTGTATGAATTTTGGTCATACGACAATTTTTTAATTCTTATTATTCCGATAAGCATTAAATGAAAAACCATAATACTCTCAACACCAAAATGAGTAGAAAATATTTAGCACATTACCTATTGATCAAATGACGCAATTATAAATAAGTTAGTAGTTCATAAATGTTATTAATAATTGAATAAACACAGGCAGCTACCGAAACCCAATCGTGGAAATTATGAATAAATTGCTTCCAAAATAAGAAGCATGTGTAATATGACACGATGGTTATTTTTTCACCCTCCAATATTTCAAATATTTAAAGGTCGGAATTTGATCGAAGTCCGAAGGCCGAGTGATGTACAATTGGATCACACGAGCGGCCGCGATCGCTTCGTCTCGTCTGACTTCACTTAAATCTACTTACCTAACAAAATTTGATTTCAATAGCCCTAAGTAAACCTGAGAATTTGTATCAATTCAGTAGTTATTTGTAGTTGGGTTATGAAGCTTCGGCTATTAGATAAAATAGCGAATCAGCGTTCGAGTTGTTTTTTTTTTTAATTTGACGAGTGAATAATGTTTTTTTTATATTTCTAAATGTTTATATTGTTATTTTCACAAGTAAATACAGATTGTCTTTTGTTTTATGTTCTAAACTTCTATTTAATAAACAAATATAGATTTGCAATTTCATATAGACCTGACCATACATAGTGTGAATTAATGCAAGAATTTTTAATATTGGCTGATGTTTTTGAGTATATTTATAAAAATCTGTCTTTTTTGTATTATAAGTGTAGAAATGAATTCTAATTTTATTTCCATTTTAAAATATATAGTTACCTTATTTAATATAAAACCTAAAACTGTTTACTTGTAAGTAGGTATTTCCCAGTAGTTTTGGATTGATAAAAAAACTAATTCTTGATTATAATTTCTATAAAGATTAAATCTTAAGGTTAAGGTTTTATATTTATATATTTAAGGTGGACACTTATTTTTCTATAAATTTAAATGTACGTTTATTTAATAAAATTTGACAAATATTTTCGAATAATGTCGTATATCTTAGTCATATAAAGCGCGTGATCGTCTTGGGATCGGTTAACCCACGTTACCCACATCTCCCAACGGACAACTCCGACTTTCCACAAAGAAAATAGCAATCAAAATTTGATTTACCGCCACCCGCGGCCATATATCAAACCTCTCTAATCCGAAGTCGGAGAAAGCCTCAAAAATAAGGGGATTCGACTTCCTACTATAACATTAGGCTGAATTGAAAGTCCTTACTGTGTGCTAAGCTTGCATATCAACTAACAGAAGATTAGATTAGATTCTCTGTTCAGCCAGGACGTTGAATATTAAACTTTAACCACTTAGATTTTTAAATTTATTATTATACATCTAAAATTAATTTTCATCATTAATTGATTTTTGTTTGAACTATAATGAATAAATTAAGTTTAAAAAAAAGTTACTTCGATCACTCATCATGAAAAATATTACCTAAGTATTACTTTTTCATTCCTTATCAGATTTCCGTCTACAAAATATAGCAGCCTGTCCCTCAATATTCAGTGGCATATAAAACCAAATTGGACTTTTTGATCAGCCACCAAATATTCTATGCTCGCTCGTCGGTATCCTATACATAAAGAATGAAGCTCCTTCTTGAGAATATAATGTTTACGAAACGATGGGATATTGCGTTTACAAATGGGTTTTTACTTTTTAGATATTGTAAAAATAAAACAAACGTGTTTTATTAGTGCAACTGCATTTCTAACCTAAAGAACGATTTTATAACTACATAGTATGATACACAAAAATACTTTCTAAATGAAAATTATACCGATTAGATTGGGGAAATTTCAAATTATGATCTATATTAAATATATATAAATATAAATTTTCCCAATGCAAGACATTATAAACACGATTTAGATTCATCAAGTTTCTATTACTACTAATTCTTCATGAATATGTATGATGATAATTTGAATCTATAGGTGTACGAAAATGACGATGATCTTAATCACCAAAATATAACAAGCAATAATAATACAGAGATAAAAGTAAAAGTAATATTATTAGGAAAGTAACAAAAGTAGTATTCCCTGCCGGGAGGACACTTTGCATCGAGATCGATCGCCAGAGGGTGCAAGAGGGCCGGTGAGGAATGTCGCATTAGGGAGTTTGCATGGGGTCACACGCTAAGCCGTTTCCGATAAGACCCTGCGCGGACCTTCTCAATACACGCTTATCTGCCTGCCTAAGGCCGCACTCGCCTGCACCGTGCGTGACGGGAATAATGCACGACCCACGAACATCCCTAAATTGAAATCATTTTTCTATGACGCACCTATTCACGGAATTGCAGAAACGTATCAAAAATATTTAACACGTGGTATAACAATTATATAAACATGGTATAACAATTATATACACATGGTATAACACTCATAAACCTCAGTTTTAATTACATATTGAGTTATCAAATAGCCATTTTACGGTTGACCTTTATTTTATTCGATTTGATTATCTGTATCAAGTACAGTACTACGCCACTTTATTACTAAATGTTGAATCAAACAGTTTGATGCTTGTAAAGTTACTCAAAATAATTGCTTTATTTTTAGGCAGTTCTCACTACGCTCAACCCACTACTCAGCCATTGTCCTCAATGGGGATTATCCTAAACAAAAAACTCACGCCATCTCAAGATTGAGATCTCGAGAGCATCTCCACATGATAAATAACAGTTTCCCCGCTTTTTACACGGCACTGGGAGGGTGTCACGCAAAAAAATGAATAAGGAAATTTACCTAATGGCCTCGATTCTTTATTCTCTATCGCCATTGTGAATGGACAAAGCTATAATGGAGGGTTGACGTGAGCTGAATACCCTGGATAGTTCTATTTTTTTGTGTAACTTATTGTAAAATTATTTTGCAATAAAATCTTATAAGTATTACCACAAAATAAAATATTACTATTTGAATTATATTTCATTAACAAATATTAATATTACAGAAGCATTAAAGCCTGTTTATAAATATATAAAATAAAATTCAGCTATATAAATATTTTAGATTATTCAGAGATCCTATCACGTTTAAGAATTTACCTACAACAGAAAATTCAGTGTTTTATAAATTAAACTGTTAATTTTATTTAAAATAAATAAACAGTGGTAATAAAATGACTACATGTGTGCTTTGTCAATTTCATAACAGTCTCTCAAAAGTATAAAAGGAATTTTATAAAATGCATAACTCACCAATTTTATTCATTGTACTATCTGCCTCAAATCCATAATAACTTTAATTAATTTATTAGTTGTGTTGTGTCATATTCAGTAATTAAAATATAATTTTATTGTTATGCAAATAACAGACAGGTTGTAAGAATGGTAGTCGATGAGGTACTGCAGTCAATCGGAGTGTCTCTGTCTCGGATCCCTCCGGGTGACCCAACTCTACTTTGAGCGAATAATATCTAAATTTACAAAACTCTTTTTTGCTATTGGATAACAAACTCATGACCCTTTTGCGCGTGTGCTGAAATAAATAAAGGGTTAAAAAAGTTACCCCTTTCATAGTGCACCCCAAATGACATCCCTTTCTACAGCTTACTAAAAAAATTAATAGCCATTTTGAGTCTATTAAATTCTACCCATGTATACTGAACTCAGCAGTTGATGAATGGCAAATTAATAATCATATAAAGAATCTACATTTTAGGTAATGAAAGTATTTAATGAAAGGAAAGAAGATACAGTGAGCATGTAGAACATAGAATATAATAAATAAAGTACCATTAACAGCAGATTTTTAAGTATAGGTTTACTTGTGATGTTTTATATTACTTATCGCTACTTACTTCTTATATAAGATAATACATAATAATAAACAACTTAATATGTACATAATAACTACTTTTAGCAAAGAACATAATTTAAATTATTATAACCAAAATACATGAAAATAATGTTAATATTGGTAAAGTATGGAAATAATCAAATAAATACTAATTAAATATGTTTAGATGATAAATTAACATTAGAGTCATGAATATTTTGTTTGCATAATAATTAGAATTGGTTGTGAGTACAGATTAATGACTATTTATCGATGACAGTTCTAGAATTTGCCGCGCAATAATTGTGTATGAGTCTGTGGAATAACATTTTTATTTCTCTTCTGATGATTAAGTTTTTGTTTTCTGTGAGTAACAATCACAATTTTACCTGTGTCATTATAATAATTTATTTATATAAATATCTATAGAAAATCGAGCAGGACTATAAACAAAATTCCAAAAGACATATAATTGTTTTACCAAAGTTGATATCACTTAATATAAATCTATTAAGTCACTACGCAGAATATAAATTCATGGCACAAATATGTAATTTTATAAACATGACGCTATAAAACAATAATAAACTATGTTTTTAAAATACGTATGACAACACAAAGATCACAGAACGTGAGAGTGCTAATATTCACTGACATTGACACTCTAGCTTTCAAAACGCAGATGACATATGTAAGTGTCAATTGATTGTTTTTCAAATTTCGATAAATGCTACTTGCTAGTAATTAGTGAATTGGATAATTCCACACAATATTATAATTTAATTATTTATTTTAAAATTATAGTTTTAAGTTTTTCATCCCTTGAGTATAATTTGATTAATAAAAATGACTTTGTATCATTTTGGTAATTGCCTGGCTTTGGTTTATGCACCATATCATATGGCATATAAATTTTCTGGAATGTAAGAAATATCAGTAAGGTTATATTAATAAAATATTACTGCAATTGTTATAAAATGTTCACCTCAATTAAATGTTTCAGATCAGAATATGCAACATTTTCAAAATGTGTCTATGCTGGTGGACTCTATATATTTACTCAGCTCTGCAAAATGTTACTTTTAGCTACATTTTTTCCAGATTATGATAATACCCATGCCTCAGGAGACTATGATGTATTTTTAGTAAGTACTAAAATAAAACTTATAATTATTTTAATAATAATAGGCTTTTACTAACCAACTTTTACAAAAAATTCTTCTTACCATTTTACTTTAACTGGACCTGAAGTAACATTTAATAGTAGACTTTATAAAATCAAATTTATTAAATTTCAATGTGATGCCAATTTTTTAACATTTTCATTGCATGATTGAAAATATAGAACAACATTGTTTACATAGGCTCTTAAATTTCTGTAAATGTTTCTTTTGGTTACAATTAATATTAAACTTTCAGGAAATTTTAAAAGCTACAGTTGATTTGGCAGATCTACTTGGCCTATACTTTGCAATCAATTCAGTTTCTGGAAAAGGTCATGCAAAAATTCTGACAGCAGCTATTGGATGGGCTAGTGCTGAAGTAAGCATTTAATAACTAAATGCACTAACTTTTATATTGTAGTATCAAAGAAAATTCTCTTGTTTTGTTATCTTGAGATTAATTACATATAAATAATAATATTAATGTTTTAACTATATTTAGGTAATTGTTACCAGAAGTGTACTATTATGGGTTGGTGCACGTGGCTCTGAATTTGACTGGAAATATGTCCGATCCTGCGCTGAGTCTAATGTAGCACTATTGCAACATGCTTCAACAGCAGCGTTGGTTTGGTTATGGACAAGAAGTGATTTGCCCAAGAAACATTATCCCATTGTAATGGCTCTTCTAGCATTATCTCCATACAGAAGTTTAGTTGAAGATGCAGTGGCAAATGTTCTCTCTCTTAGTGCATGGGCTCTTTTAGCAGTTAAAGCAATTCATGCTTCTGCAGTAGGTTTAACAGCATTAGCTATGTATGCTGTGCTAGCACAGCAAATTGCAATGTAATAGTCTTAAACTGTATGTATAATTTGTTAAATTTTAATTAAGTTAAGTCATTTTGATGAGGTAGTAAAAAATATATGTTTTATTTAAAAACCTAGATTCTTAAAGTAGGAAATAAATGTTATTTGTGAAATTGTGTTTCTTCTGAACTTCAATACTTATATTATTATACCTTATGTAAGAAAAAAAACAAATTTGATTACATTTTCTGTATGTAAGTTAGTGAATGCTACCTAGCTAACCAGAAACTTGTTTTGGTTTAATTTTGATGAAGACTGCATGCTCAGTATATGTCTATGCATATTTATATACTATATATTTTATTAGAAGTTTTCTAGTAACACCACCTAATTTAGCACTGGTTTAGTACTGTAACAAAAAGACGGTAACACAACCAAACGCAGATTGCAGCGCGGCGCTGCTTCGTTGTCCACTATTTAATATAAATAAGTTTCAACATTGAAGCTATTTCGCTTCCTTTAATGAATCTTAAACTATCAAATTTATGGTGATACTTTGACCTTTCACGTTCATATAGTTCTGTATTATAAGCCAGATTCGTATTATAACCTGTTAAAATTTATATTCTTGTATTGACATATGTCAAATTTGTTTAGATAAAAATACGAAAAGTGGGTTTTTTTTATTTACATTTGAATATAGGAAAATAATTAATATACTTTCAACCATTTAGTTGCTAGTATATTCTAATTAAGTCAGATAAAGCCAATGGTCCACGAAATTATTCTCTTTTCGAATGCGGCGTGCCGTAGCAGTGCTAATAGTAATTATTTTGTTTATTCGTTGATATATTTTCCTTTTGATTACACGTACTTTTGATAATTTTCACTGAATTTGCATTTTTGCAAAATACTACTATTGCTATAAAATATTTTAAAAAAGCAATGTTATTTACGGTACTATTATTTGTACTGTTCAATGTGGTCTCAATATTTGCACAATATGTGAATATACAATGCAGTAATAGCTCAGAACAACAAATGATGTTTTTTGAAAATAAAGATGTGGAAGGAAGATATAATATTAAGTGGTGCACAGAAAGTGACAGACAGGTAACAAAATGGGTACTCACGTTAAGATACATTGAAAATAGGCCAGAAAAAGTGTGTCAAAATTACAACCTATCAATAAGAGGTCCTCGGCATTCTTCTTTTAGTAGGGCGGTGAATATGGATCTGAATTGTTCTCATGTAAGATAAGATGATTTGCTGATTATGAATTATTTAAGTATATCTTATAATATTAAAAGGTGTATCTTTATATTGCAGGTATGTTTATCAACTTATTTAGATCTAATATTTAATGATACTTGTTATCATATAAAAACTTTACTATATAGAGGTAACAACAGTTCTAGTCCAAGTGATTATGTTTATTTTGTGAAGAATAAATTTTCAAAAGAACATTTTATGAAGAGCCAAATTCAAGTTAATCCTCAAAGCAATGGGTATGTATTGTATTTTTAAACTTAACTGTAAATACTCTTTATTTATTTTACTATACTCTCATAGGTCCATAGACTTTTATATCTGTAAAATGTAAACAGATAATGTTATGAGGATTTTTCATCTCAGAGGTAATTAATTCAGGCAATTTATGTGAATCGATATTGATTCTCATTACAAAAATTTAAGTGTTACCAACCATATTATAGATATATCATCATCATCATCAGCCTATTCTTATATATATTATTATATAGAACAATAAAATACTCAGAAAGTTGGTTATAAGTAAAAATAATAAACAACATTGCTCTCATAAAATGCCTCAGCTTAAAAGATCAATATTTTAAAAACTTAACTTTATCTATGATCTTGATTAAATGCTTTACATAGCCCATACCTACACCTTATTTTTGATAAATGTGATAAATGTTATGTTAAGTGAAACTTGATTGAAACTGTTCATATATTTTAGTCAACATCTGACTGCTCATTGGTTTCTGAGTTATATACCTGCCACTATGTTTTCTATGGATCTAATCACTCAGAGTACTGATAATTTGCTTGTAAGTATTAAAAAAATATCAACTCTTTCAACAAAATATTTCTAAAACAGTAAATTAACTTTTATAATATATTTTATTACATAATTGAAAAAAAGCTTACTGACTTCAAAATATGTATATGCTTATTTTAGTAAATATTTTAATCATAGTTTGAAGTTGTATTTCAAAACAATATTTAAAATGATTTTTTAAACACAATTAAATTTTTAATGAAAATAATGTTATTATCTAATTTTGTTAATTTTCCTCATTAATATTTCACTACTATTACAACAACTAACAAACAAAAATGATTAAAACCCATGATAGAATATAATAGGAAAACATGTTTTTAGCACTTATGAACTTATACACAATTATAATCATGATTAACTAAACTAATGTGTTGCTAGTATTTAATGACAATTATTATAATATTATGTGCAGATAAATTTGTGTATTTGGTACTAGGTGTAAATTATTATTTTACTTGTTTATCAAATGTACTTCTACAATTTGTATTGGATACGATCACCTGATCAGACCGTATCCATCGATAGTTTGTGAAATGAAAACTTGAAGCGTGCACGCACCTTTTTTTTATTTGTAACTAACGACTCGGTACGTGCTTCGCTAGTTTAAAAAAATCAATTTATCGGAAAATCGTACGAGAGCCATGCTGAAGCATATACGGACGCACTAATTGTGCCGGCTCGTGCGAAGTGATTCCACGGGCTCACAATATACTCAGATTGAAATGGTAGTTGTACTTGAAACAGTGCTTCTACTGTGTTTCGTTGAGTGAGTGAGGATATCGGAGGCCCTTAAAAGTACCGCTTAAGCGGCGTAAAAAGCCGGCAACACAGCCTATGCGCGGACTGTGGCTCGGTTGTTTATGGGCGGCGGTGTCCTTTTTTTATATAGGAGACCCACCTGCTCCGTTGTCCGCTATACTATTTCAAAAAATATTTAAAAATCTCCTTTAACATGATCCGCTATATATTGAATTCATTTGTTACAAAATATTTACTTATAGTCCATACAAAGCCTAAATATTTGGCCTAAACATCGGTCTGCACGTCTGGTACGGCTGTGTGATGTTCACGTTCTCTTACTCGTTCACGTATTTGTGAAGTACAGTAACTTATATATATAAACAAGCGTTAGACTCACCTAGAGCAAGCGGTCCGCCCATGGACATCCCTAGCCCTTGCAGAGCCGCGGGTGCGTTGCCGGCCATTAAGGAATAAATACGCTCTTTCCTTGAAGGGCCCCATGTCGTATTGGTTTCTGGCAGCTGATTCCACAGAGGTTCCAATCTTTTAAGAGTAGGCTAGTCTCATTTATTGTGTTTCCACCTATCTTTTGTCTACCCTCCTCTCTGGAAATAATGTATAACATCAAATTAATACATCGTAGAATATTCTAAACATGATCTTATGTGTACAGGGTTTTCAAGATATAAATGTGACCAAGAATTGTAGCGTGGAGGGTACTGGGCAAAGTAATATAGTGTGTTCACTATTAATTCCCTACGGTAAATACCTGATGCGGCTTCAGCATCGGGCACCCTGGACTACGGGGTCCCTTTTTGACTCTATTGGTATTTCAGAATACAGCTTCGGTGAGTTATTTCTTTAAGAATCAATTTTTAATTACGTAACCATTTATTTGTGTAGTTTAGTACCTACAAAGAATCTTAGTTTAAGGTTACCTATATGTACATTTTATCTAATATGTAGCATTAATCAAAATTATGTGATAAAAATATAAATACACGTGATTTTTGGCATACCCTCATAATGAAAGTCGTAAATAGTCGTAAAACCCTTTCAAGCCTCACGCGAATAATTGACGGATTCTTATTGTTACATAATAATTAAATAATAAAAAGAACTTGATACCTTTCATTTTGATAATTTGACTACCGTTTCCATTCCAGACAAGCTTTTCGTATGATCACGTAGTTCTTTTAAAAGGTAGAGGCCATCTGTTTTTTCGAATTCACAATTTTAGTGCATTGTAAATGTATTGAATGTCAGACAACCAACGAACATAATACAGTAACAGTCGACAATCAAATTTAGACAGCAAATATCAACCGACATAATATCTTATAAATATACATACTGACATAGAATAATGATTTTAAAAGAGTATGAAGCGAGAGGTATCGAGGTATGAATCCCGGTCCGGAAAAATTATAATTTAATTTATAATTTTTTCGGTCTGTGGAAGGGTTTGAGTTTTGACAGTGGCCGGACGAGTGTCTTAATACTGTCGCTCACGTGGGAGAGCCATGCTAAAGTATATGTTATCGGGCTCACAGAATACTCAGCGTGAAATGGTAGTTGTACATAAAACGGTACTTCTACTTTGTTTCGCTGTGTGAGTGACAATATCGGAGGCCCTTAAAAATGCCGCTTGAACAGCGTAAAAACTGGCAACACAACCAGTACCCGGACTGTGGCGTGGTTGTTCGTGTGTGGCGGAGTTCTCTTACCACATACGAGATCCACCTGATCCGTTGTCTTGTCTTACAATTAAAAAAAATAAATAATAGATTTTAATACATATACAAAACGTAATTTCAGAACACAAACCAGAGGTGCCAGTGCTCGTGGAACCTAATAATAGTATGCTTCTGTGGATAACTTGTGGAACCCTCGCGATCGTACTTACACTTGCCTTTACGGTAGTACTTGCTTGCCGGCGTATAGAAAGTAGGCGGGTTTGGATGCTGTAAGTATATATCTACAATTTTTCACGTCTTATATGTCTTTTTATAATCTATCCGCTGTACAATAAAAAATATATTGAATAGGGATTGGTCTGAGGAGATTTTTGTATGAATACCTGCAGCTGAATTTCATCGTCAAACATCGAGGTGAATTACAAAGTTTCATCGTTACCACCTCGATGTTTATTGTTACACAGCAGAGTATTTTTTGCTTTTTTGGCAGTGGTTTTTTAAATTTCTCATTAAATTCTTAGACATTTATAAATCTGGTTGGTCTTTACTATGGCTATGGTCGGAGTCTCGCTGCAAAATAAAATCAGAAATGAGGTTATCCGCAGCCGAACCAAAGTAACCGACATTGCCCGCCGTATTAGTAAGTCGAAGTGG
>DWCF01002626.1:0-23073 GCA_018230265.1 Delias oraia | reverse complement strand
CGGCGTAAAAAGCCAGCAACACAACCAATGCGCGAACTGTGGCGCTGTTGTCCATGGACGGCAATGTTCCCCTACTATGTACATAGGAGACCCACTTGCTTCATTGTCCGCTATTCTATAAAAAAAATATATTTAGAGGTATTAAATTACATTTTTTAAACAATCTGTGATTTAAACTCTAGTAATAATTGTTGTTAGATAATTCTAGTATAACGACTTAGGATGGCACGCGCTACCACATCACGCGATACTAAATTCTAGAACGAATACACTGCTTTTATAGCGACACTATAATTACCTTTAATACATTGGGACGTATTTAAAATTAAGTGCATATTGTAGGTCAATTTGCGTCAAGGTATAATTTATTTTATTCCATATAATACAACATACATTACACAAAATACATTCTTCAGATTAATTATCGAACTTTATTAACAATAATATGGTTGGCCTACAAATTTAATCATTTTACAAAAACTAATTGAATAAAATACTATCAGTTTGGGGAAAAATAATTAATGTTTTAATTTACTTTTTTAACTAATTATTTAAATAACAGAATATAATTATTATTAAATAAATTAACATAAGTAGGTACGTTATGAACCAAAAAATATTTCATTTAATTTATTTCGCGATCAGTTGCAAGTATAACATAGAAACTATCGAGTAATCCAAAACAATAATGCTTTTGTAGCCTACAACTGCGTAACGATCGTTCGATTTGCTGTAACAGCTATTTAAACAAAACTGGATGGCTAAAGACTTAAATGGGTGTGAAATCTCAGACTCAAATCGACGTTGGGATTAGAGACTGTGCCAATGGAGCACTTCGAACTGTTTTAGTTAAGCGATGAACCTAATCTTGAACGGATACAGAGCTTTATAGTAAGGAACAATGTTTTCATAAAATACGTAACCTTTCCTTTTAACTTGGTTATATGTACAAAAAAAATAATTTCAATTAAAAACAACTCAAAACATATAAAATTATAATTAAAATAAAATAATAAATAAATTAAAAACATATAATTTAGTCATTTTATAAATTATTCGGAGCAGAAGTATTAGAGAGATAAACGAAAAACTTAAGTGTTATATTAATATTAGTTTCTAATAAGAATAAAATAAAAAATTCTTATACAAACAGACGGTTCTAATTATTTATTGTCAAAAGATAAAAACATTTGGAATTTTTAGAAAATAAGCCATGGGAAGCTGTAGTCATTAAAATGAAAACAGCTTTTATAAAGATCGAAATCTTAAATCCTTGTTATTCTGCTAACGAACCAAGAATAATTAAGAATTAGAAGAATAGAAATATTTTCTTGGACTCACCATTGTTACTTGAATCAAATTATTTAATGATAGAAGCACTATTTAAATAATCAGAGAATAATTTATTATTCATTCAGGTTGTAGAATATCATTTAAAAAGACATAGTTTCAGATTATATATCCTCATTATTAGTATCAATACCATTATACAAATAATATTATTCATATATTTTTAAAAAATCATGCTGTGATTAGATGATTTACATAAAAGGTGTATTTTTTTATAAATTTTGAAATAACTAGTTTTATATTTTGCGCATGAATAAGGCTGAATAGAAGATTGCGTGTTCTCAGCGTATACAATATTAAAGCTATTATAGTGGAATTATTTTAACTACAATGAAAGTTGACCCTGAACATTATAATATTGAAAAGCTGAATTTGTCTTTGATAAGCAAGCGGAACATAGGCTTATATAGGATTAACTTAATTGTTTATTTCAAAGACCATTTATTCACAGGGATAGGTTGTGCCTTCTATAAAGGAATATTTACTCTTTTCCAAGAATTTTCATTATTTAATAATTACATTAATAAATACATATACATACCAGACATTTAGAAAATATTAGTAAATTTATTATAGAACTAGTACACTACATAGAGCATTAGTACATTGGGTAGTTAAGAAGATATATCATACTGACTCAAATAAATAATACAAAAACTTGTATTCAATAGTTCCAAATTGGTTTTAAAATTCCTAATAAGAGTTGAAAAGTAAAATCAAACGTTTAATCTTGAAATCAAAAAAAATCACCGATTTTTTATTACCTTTCATTTATTTGCGTTAAGGTGATAAATATAGCAAGTTTTAAGGAACAAAATCCATTTAAAACAATGCAAATACAACATCTAAGAATAACCATATTATATGAGTTACTAGTAATCGCAAAATTATCGCTTCGAAGCTGTTGACTTAATAAACGACATAAAATGACATATTTATAAGGCATATAATTTTATACAGTGAATTATTTTTTAAGATTTAAGTACATTAATTACAGTCTTTAATATAAATAAACTTGCTTTAATTTTATAAATATTTTTTTCTATTTTAAAATAAATCATAAAAATAAAACTAGTAGAAATATTTGGTTTCTATGTTAAACGTAATTTTTTTGAAAACTCAATTAAACTATATTAATTACGTGACCAAAAATAATTTAGCTGTCATCATTGAAAATAAAATTTATAAGGCATAAAACGTAACATGTTGGACAACACTTAACTAATTTGAATCCACTGTAATTACTCGAAACCATTAATAATTTCATAGTTCATTGCTTAAAAACTCCGCCATTAATTACCGATCAAAATAAAAGAACCGTTGGCGAGTCTCTAACGTAAAATCATGAAAAAATGTGTATCGTTAAGTTTAATCAATACCTTGTGTGAACCAGCCTATAAACACATACTTTGTTATAGTTGAAAAATAATTAAGAAACTTTTTTATTGAACGTAAGAGACGAAGAGGCACATGCGTGCTGACCGATATAAAGCAACTTTAAACATTACTTTTATATTTTTATTTTATTCCTGAACTCACAATGACACATCACCAAAATAAAAAAATGCGCATTCCAATTCCGCGTCACTTTCACATTACATACATTTAAATACGTTACACAGAAACGGCCTTATACTCGGCGGCGTAGTCACGTGCGGTCTACACGAAGGAGTTCGTAGCACTGACGCCGTTCGTAGCTCGTAGCTTCACTCAAATGTGGCTCGCACTGTTTCAATTAACTGCTTTTGTAGTTTATCTGAATGAAACCTTTTTGTCATAAGTGGGTTACTGTAATTAAAATATATATACGCTGTAAAATACGGGTCGCTAAGTTTTCTTTATAGTTTTACCCCAATTGAAATGCAAGAATATTTTCAAGGGGAAAAAATATCATTGTATATGTTTTGACATTTTTAAAGCTTTTTGTTCAAGCCTATTCTGGATAATATGGATAGTGATTATTAATTCATTATAATATTAAAGAAATAAATAATAAATATATATAAATATAATAAACAAAACAGTACAAGATTTTTATGACCTTTTTATTTGTGTTTTTGATATTGGATACAAATTCTGACAAAGGGATATATGTGACTTAATATACATGTCACGGCTTCGGTGAAGAAGCTGAGAACTATTCAGCTAATCACATTAGGATACGGGTCATGATATTACTACTAAAATACAGCGGTGACTAACATAATGCTGCTGTAAATTGATTACAAATGCAACTTTTGGCTAATTTTATAAAAAATGGGATAAGTTATTTATAAGATAATTTAGTTCTTAGTTAGTTTAGATCTTTATCGTCTTATGCAGGAGTATGAAATACCAAAAACATCTATTTAGAGCTTATATTTTAATAATAACTAGTCCTTGCAGAAACACCTGAAACTTAAAATATTTTATAATAAATCAACCGGTGTTGAACTTCGAATTCCTATGCTACTTTTGACTCTACTATGTAAAAAAAGGACAAGTGTATGTTATATATTGCGGTTAGCCCGACATATAGTATACCATCTCAATAGCATGTTTAATATTTATCGCTTTGGAGGCTTTTACAAGTCTATAGAACCTAGTCATAATTGAACACGGAATGTGACGCAAAAAGAATAGTTGTCCAATTAACACACTTTCATTTTAACGCTAAATCATATAAACAATATGAATCATACAGATACGTTGTCATCGTTTATAAAATGGTAATCTCTTTCAGCGACTTTGCTTTATTTTTTGAATTGTAAAAAGAAGCTTTACGAAAACAGATACAGGAAAACCTTGAGACAAATAAGCGTGCGGTGAACCGAGAAATTTTTTTCGCCTCCAAATATTCGAATAAAAATTAAAATCCGCCGCTTACAAAGAAAATCTGCGCCTCGTGTTTCTGTTACATTTTAATTGAGAGAAGGATAAGTCAGATTATACAAAAGGCGTATAAAAAATGAAACTGAACGAATCTTAAGTATTGATAAATTTTTAAATTACAAAGGAAAATTGTGTATTCGCATAAGTTTTAATTAATCATGCGTTATTAAAATATTGCACGAAGTATTTTTTTTCGCAGTAAAGCGTTTAAAAAATGTTATTTCTTCAAAAATCAATGCCCTTGAAACTCTGCTCTCAGTTAACGGTTAGTACAATTTTTAAATTATTTATATTAAACAGATATATTGAAAACAAAAACCTTAAAGGTAACTTATTCATTTTACTTTGACACACAAGAAAGTTTATAAGTACAGCAATTACTACATAACTTCAACACACTAAGACTTTTACACAGTTAACGAGTTTCATATTAAACCACTTTATTCGTACCTATCGCAAAGAACGTTAAATTTTAATGCGCAATTGTATAAAATTTGTGTCAAAAAATTCTTTTCAAATATGCTGGGATATGGTAATTCATAATGCCATAGAGAGAGATAATCAGCAAACCAAATTGGCTCCATGTCGTCACCGGATAACAGGAGTTTGCTTATTTTTAAATACATCTATGTAAAAGTAAGGCTCAGAGAAAAGTTCATTTTAAGAAACATTAAAAATGCGAAACAAAATCATTGTGGCATTTCGTTCTTCTTATTTTCTTTTAAGTAATCCGAATTATCCAAGATAATTGTAAAGTTTTAACTATGAGTACGTACACAAACCTACATTTCCGGAGCTTAGTAAAGATAAAGGGGTGAAATAAATCATAATGAATTGTTTAATTTATAATAAGACGTAATTAATATGGACAGGTGTTTCTGTTCCATGCCGCGAGATGATGTACAATCCTATTTGATTGACTGTCATAACCAGTCCCCTTTGAGATACTTTAAACGTAAGCGGAGCGGGAAGCGATTTTATATGAGCTTACTTCAGTTGAGTTTCACGTCTAACATTCAATAGATGTTTAAGGCTATGTCCTGAATTCATATCAGGTAAGAAAATATATCTTAGCCTGAAAAATATAACACTTAAACTTATTAGAACACTAATGGCGTCGAGTTGCGGAAACCAGCCCGTCTTACAATTACAAATATAACACTCAGAGAAACTGTATTAATAATAAATAATTACAACAATTGTTAAAAATAGTTGAATTATACAAACTAATATAACTGATAGAAATGATTGGAAGTTTTAGTAGTGATTATAAAGTCGCAAAAAATGTATACAACACAAAACTAAAATATAAACTCTCGCGAGAAAAACAGTACGAGATGTTAGTTTTGGCGTATAATATGTCTTAGTTTATTCATTTTTTATTTATTCGCTTCTCGCACGCTTATACGTAAAATTAGACTGTAATAATTTCGCCAAGTTGAGCGATGACTGTAATTTGTATGAATTAAAATATATAACATAATGATAAAGCCTTCAGAAACTGTCTGTTCAGTGAAATAACATTATAAACACAGCTTTTACTCCAGAGTTAAAGCTGCCATCTAAGTACCAGTACTTAGATGGCATAATGAAATCTTAAACGCACAGGATGAAGAATGACTATACTATTAGCAATGGAATTATCAATATAATATATTTTATTTTAATGCTTAATAAACTCTAACAACGAGATGTGAAATATTATAGATAATAATTATTTCAATGCAACTCATCATAGTATTATTGTGCGATATTAAACTGTAGATATTTCAATAACAAAATTTGTAATATTCATATAATTTTAATTATTTATCGACACAGATAACATATTTCTAGCAAATACTAATGAATAGGTTTACATACAGAGATTGAATCGGCTTCGCTGCGCACCATCAACAGATAAGCGGTAATAGGTGTGAATGTTTGCGGCTGATGTCGCTATTTCACCAGTTAATATTGAATGAGCCTACCATTGCTTTTCGAACTTAATATTCTGCCTTAATAACGTCTCTTACAGACATTCGGTAGAGTGACAAAGAAATCATTACGGTCTATTCAAGAGGTTTACATTTTATATGTGTACTGGTGTGTCATGAAGATGTAATTCTCAGCGAAAATTATTATCACTTACCCATTTACTTCCAAATGTTGCTTTACTTGAAACAATGTCTTAATACTCTGTAAAATCCTGGTTTGGGTGATATGACTTTAGGGTTATCGATACCCTCACTCACTCAGGGAAACACAGCACAATTACTGCTTCAAGCTGATATTCTGTAAGGCCATGGTTTTCCTTCGGACAAGTTAGTCCGAGTAGTGCATCAGCATAGTTCCGGCATGGCTCTCCCATGGGACTAAAGCTTTTTTGATGAAGGTTAAGCAATTACAGAGTGAAATAATTTTATAGATCATTCATAATGTAATAAAAGACGTGCATTTGTTTAAATAACTTGAAAAATAACACAAAAATATATAAATATGCATAGTATAGGAATATAAGTTCTAATAAAAACTACCCTACCTATGCCTATATATATCATATAAGATGTTACTACACTAAAGCTATAATATCTCTGATAAATAACAGAACAAAAGTTATTTAATGAAATAATGTATAACGGTTACTTTTTATACATTTTTGCTTAAAAATATTCCATGATGTGTTTGTATTGCTCAAATAGCTTCGTAACCGTATCATTATGTATTATGACTTGCAATATTTGAGACCTTAAAATGACACTCGAATATCGCAATATGAGCTCGATTTTTCGTTGAGCTATGAAAATAAAATAGAATTTATTTCAACTAATTATTTCAAAATAATTTTTTGATGAAGTTCCGTTCACCAGCATTATTCGTTTCGTCAAAATGTCTGCAACTATAGTACGAGAGACATTGATATTTATTATTAATTATTGAGGTTGTTACGTTACGTTGTTACTTTGGTTGCGTCTTCATTTTTTCCTTTAAGTTCGCTTGACAAAATTAAATTTATTGCCTCGTAAGGATGTTCGTCGTCAAATTTTTCTTCCACAAAATGCTACGAACACTTTAAGAAGTTGCTCTGGTACTGAATTTTTAAGCTCAAAGAAATTGGGATGACGTATAAGCTCCGTAGACGGTACAGTATGAAAGCACTTTAGCGCCCATCTAGACTAGCGTCATACTACAAATATTTATACCAGAAGATTTTGTTCAACTTAATCTTGTATTATTTAATGATCAGAAATATTAAAATCTATTTACGTTTGTCGTACCAATATTAATTAATTTATATAATTGAAAAACATACAGCTCAAAAATTCTCTTAATAAAAACATAACACAACTTTAGCCATATAAAAAATACCAACAGTGGTAGTGTTCAAAAATTAGTCATATCTTATTCTAAATGTCTGCCGGGGCCGGCAGACGGCGTCCTGCCCGGTACGCAACCTACCGGGTCCAATTATGAATTCCTCTCACTTCTCTGCTCCTATTGATTTTAGCAAGATGAAAAACACTGTATAACCTGCCCAGCAAATAATACTAATTGCATTTTTGGCAGAAGTATCGATCACTTATCACATCCTGGTAGTTAAGCTTTAGTAGATTTTGGAAATGTATTTCATGTATAGAATTGTCCTCGCTACAGATTTATTATAAGTATAGATCAACTAAACCAAAACGCATTTATTAAATAACTACTACAAAATTTAGAAACGTTTTGAAAACATATTAAAATCCCTAATGAATCTTTTTACATCAAATGTAAAAAGCTTGGAAAAACTTTAAAAACTCAATTAGGGCAAAAAAGCACGCTTTTAATGTCATCTCAAATTGCGCCATTGACACGATTCCATTAGGCTAATGCAGGGGAATGACACTCTAGCCAATCTATACCGCACTTTGTCATAACAGGTTCACCTGAATAATATAATAATGTTCAGCTAGGCCAGCTTCCATATATATATATTGATTTATATATATAAACATATATTATTATTCTCTTAGCCACTAGTGTATTTTTATGTATATACCACCATCATCTTTAAAAGAATCTGTAGCGTTATTGAATTAGCGGTAATAAACTTTTTATCCGACTACTTCACCGAAAAACAAGTACTACTGTTTTTAACCTAACTTCAATAAGAAAGAAGTAATCTTTTTATCTCCTATTTTATTTTTTTGGCATATTTCCTAATTTATTTTATAAATATCTGCTAAATGAATAAAAATAAAAATTAATATCGTTCGTTCATCGATATCGGAATTGATACCTAGTTGATACAAATATCATATACAATAATCGCGAATATAATATTGAAACTAATATTGAGTCACAAGTACTAATCGATATTATAAATTCAATATCGTACAACTATGTGTGTATTTGGAAGTATCTATTTGGGCAGAAGAGGGTTTATTGCATTGCAATAATTAATATAGAACTTACATCATATGCCGTGCAGTCTAGCGAATGACAGCCATGGACCACTATGCCACGACACGCGCTTCGGTTTTACAATTCGTTACATTAAAGTCCATTTGAACATTTCAAAACATGTTTAATATTTGTTGAAATCGCCATCGATCTGCAAATAAGGGTGAACAACGCTCATTTCTTTGGCAATAAAAGAAACTGTTACAGTTACTTGTATAATATCGAAGTAGCATCTGCCTTTAAATGAGGGTGCGTGGGATCTCGTATTGGCTATAATTTCAACATGAAAGAAAATTGAATTGTAATAATCATTTACCATTGTCTTGTTTACGCTACTTCATATTTTATTAAAATTTACTGGAATTATACTTAGTTATTCTTATAATTCATAAAACTTCACATATTGAGAGCCTCGTAGACTAATGGTTTTATAAGTATACCATGAAGCAGGAGTTAGCGGGTTCGAATCCCGGTCAGGAATATATAGTTATATATTTAATTTATAATGTATCCGGTTGCTGAAAGGGCTTGACCAGTCCAGTCGCCAGGCGAGTGTCTGAATACTGTCACACCCGTCGGAAGGCCATACTGAAGCATATGCCGAGGTACAAATCGGGCCGGCTCGTCCAAAGTGATATCACAGGCTGCAAAAGTCATATCACAGAATATTCAGCGTAAACTGGTAGTTGTATTTGAAACAGTAAATCTACTGTGTTTCGCTCAGTGAGTTAGGATATTGGAGGCCCTTAAAATTGCCACTTAAGCGGCATAAAACTTCAGTAACACAACCAAAGCGCGGACTGTGGCGCGGTTGTTCATTGGTGACGGTGCTCTCTCACCATACAGAAGACCCATCTACTATGTTGTCCGCTATACCATAAAAATATAAACAAATAAAATAACAACATAAAAATTGGCGAATAAAAATTCTCTTTAAATAAAAAACGACTTTTGTTTTACATTCTTTTGCGAGGTTTATAAAACAAGAACGCCCATTCAAGTTCCATTATATTTCTAACATTCAAAAACGGAGGCAAAGTTGATTCTAATTAAAATGGAGTCATGAATAAAACAGATAGTATTGAGGATGGAACTTAGTTTGGACTCAATAGAGCGTTATTAACGTACAAGGATGAATGCCGGAATCAAAATCCACTACCTACTCGGGACAAGTTTCGATTTTATGTTTTTCATGCGAGTAACGGTAGCTTTAATAGTAATAGAAATACAGATCATATTTCTAATTTACATTTATTAGTAAATGAGTCCGTTTACTTCTCATTAATATATTTTTTATATTCAAGCGTGGGAGAGCCATGCTGAAGCATATGCTGACGCACTAATTCGGCCGGCTCGTCCGAAATGATACCACAAGCTCACATAATACTCAGCATAAAACGGTACTTGTACTTTGTTTCGCAGAGTAAGTGAGAATAACGGATACCTTAAAAATTCCGTGCCACCATAACCATGCGCGGACTGTGGCGTAGTTGTTCATGGGCGGCGGTGTTCTCATATCATATAGGACCTGCTCCGTTGTCCGCTATAGAATAAAAAAAAAATAGTAAACATTTTTATAGTATAGCGGGCAATTGAGAGCTTATAGGACGCGGGTATCCTTTATGGAGAGATCACCGCTGCTCATAGGCAAGCGAGTCACAATACGTGCTTTGATTGTATTGCCGGCTTTTTACACTGTTTAAGCGGTATAATCTCAAGAGCCCCCGATATCTTCAATCACTCAGCGAAACACAGTACAAGAACTGTTTCACGCTGGTATTCTGTGGTACGATCGATAAAATATAATCAATTATTTTTAATATAAAAACATATATTTTATATTTTAATACCTCTCGCCTACAGCCTACAGCCTACCTACAGCCTGTATTCAGTATTTGAGCCACAGGTCAGATCGGCCACAAGAAGATACTCGTGAAGGACAAACAACAGTTGGATGAAGCCTGGTACGTTTTCATTTCTCAATAATAAAGAACATTGACCACACATACCGCCTCCGTGCATTTATAGATCACGCCTACTAATACGCAGCAGCGGCGGTTTGTCTGTCACAAACTTTTCCCTCAATTCCTTCCTCGTCCATTCATCGCATTGATTTCGTATCCACCGTGAGTTCTTAATGTTGCCTCTACTAAATACGCGATATTTGAACTGGGATGTATTAACTAACGTGCCTGAAATATTTTAAGGGGTTCATTTGTTAATCAGTGGTTTCTTCTATAGATGTAAAAATAGATCCAAAATATATTTGGTTATCGTTTCAACAGCAGCTAATAAGAGTACATGGTATACACCTATATGGTAAGAGAACACCGCCGGCCATGAACAATCGCGCGACAGTCCGCACACCATTGTCTTGACGGCTTATTTCGCCAATATCCTGACTCTCTCTGCGAAACACAGTACAAGTACCGTTACACGGTGAGTATTCTGTGAGCCCTTGGTATCACGTCGGACGAGCCGGCCCAATTAATGCGTCAGCACATGCTTGAGCATAGCTCTCCTACGGGTGCGACAGTATTAAGACACTCACCCGACCACTATCAAGCCCTTCCAGAGACCGAATAAATTATAAATTAAATTATTCCATATTCCGGACTGGAATTCAAACCCGATACCTGGTATACTTTTAAAACCATTAAGCTAAAGGGCTTTCAAATTGATTGGTTGTAGGTTGATTGAATGATTTAAAATAATATCATCTTGCGAATGAAAATTAAACAGATCACCACGGAATACGATTATACGATGCAACCCTAGTTATATCACATTTAATGGCCACAACGCAAGAGTCGAGAAGTGCTGGCACTAACTCAATTACAGACATCCGGCTTCATGAGGACCAATTCGCTGGCTCTTAGTGATTTTTCCCTTTTCCAAAATGTACTCTGCCGTGATCTAGTCGTGACGGAAAACCGTCAACGAAAGTTATCAGAATGGCAAAAATGTACAAAAAAATTAATACTTAGCTGGAATTTAAAAAAAAATTACAAAATTCCTACTCGATACATCCAGTAGCTTATGAAACAGACATAGACAGGAAAATAATATCTTTTATAATACCCGAAGTGGAACTGGGCTCAAAATTCGTTGTATTGTATTAAATGTCGTGTTCTAAAATAAAAACTATGCTTTATATTAAAATTGAGACAGAACGCTAAATTAAATTCTTAATGTTTAATGTAATTAAATTAATCACTGTATGTCAAATGAAATCTACTTTTATATTATTAAGAAATAAGATTTGTGATAATAAAGATATAATGATGAAATAATTCTTAACAAACAGTATCCTCGAACAACTGGTTTAATTATCGTTTAGGTTTAATACCTATCATCCTTTTCATAAGTAAAAATGGCCCAAGTCATGCTTTAATAAAATGACACTGAATGTTTCAAATAAATAATTTTAGTCACATCCGGTATAACGTTTCATTTCTCACAATACCTTTCGCTGGCTTCAAATAAACGACTGGCTTACTGAGAAGTGGGCGTCAACTGAATAGTTTATGAAGTAGGAATACGATAACGCTGAAATCCAACTCGGATACTACTCGGATACAGTTCATATAATACAACGGCGAAATATGTGACCTATTATAGCGGTTACAATTGAGAAAATCATTAATTGATGATTTTTTAATTTTAAATTTAATTGTCATGATTCCATACACCTTGTTTTCGTATGATAGCTTTATCAAAGAGTGCAAAAAAAGAAAAAAAGAGTTAAAAAACGAAATACTGGCGTCATAACGATCTTTGCCAGAACGGAACCTCTCGTGCGGTCAAATTCTTTGTATTTCAGTGTACAGTCCAATTAGGATATTCGAAAGACCGTTCCCTACCGATAGAAAAAGTTATGTGTCGACCACTCTGGAAGTGGTCTTTCATTACCGAAAAAACTTTTACGCTTATTAAAGTCCTAATAATGAAGTCTACAAATTAATTTTTTTTATTTTCTCATACGGGATTGAGACAATTATTTTAAGTACTACAGTGTTATTAGTGTTTAGTCCCATATATAATAATGCAAATGTACATCATAAATTAGTTTCTTAGCTTCTTTCCTCGTCTTTTTGGCTTACTTACGTTACTCAGTTGATAAGTATATATATAACAAAGAAGGAAGAAAATATTTACACTGGAAATATTTTCAGAGGAACAGAGATTTATGACGATGATATTGTATGATTTACTGAAGGTTTAGAGAAGTTGTTTGCGGGTAAGTGACCAAGTGTTTGATTCGTAAGCGAACAAATTTAGTGTCGCCTAAGCGCAGCTTTCGAAATCCGTTTGTAAAACAAAATCTGAATTATTAAAATATTACTAAAGTTATTCATATGCTAACTCAGATTCTTAATCTATGTTATATTTGTTAAATATTGTTTCACTTAATGCGTCAAACACTACTACAAAAACCACATCTCTACTTAGCATACAAAGCCCTCATATAACTTTATCATTTACTCGTGGGAGAGCCATGTTCAAGCATATGCGGACGCACTTATTGGGCCGGCTCGTCCGAAGTGATACCACGAGCTCACAGAATAATCAACGTGAAAAGGAACTTGTACTGTTTATCGCTGAGTGAGTGAGGATATGGGAGGCTCTTAAAAAATGCCGCTAAGTGGGGTAAAACGCCGGCAACACAACCAATGCGCGGAGTGTGGCGCGGTTGGTGATGGGCGGCGGTGTTCTCTTATGGTAAGAGGATAGGAGTCCCATCTGCTCCGCTTTACTATAAAAAAATCAGCTACTTAGAAAATTTTGCAACTATATTATAATCTAAGCAAGAGAACATCATTCAAATATAGACGGAAAGTTTACGTTTAAAAATTTAATATGGTAAAGAATTTACAAGCTCTTAAACGGTCTATTAAGCGCAAAGTAGAAGCGTAAAATAATTTCATGAAAACCTTTAAGAAAAAACTAGTCCCATATAAAACCGAATACGATTTTATAGCGGTACAAAGTTAGAAGTTTCCGCGCCCGAAGCGTCGTTGAAAAACAATGACACATTTTAACGGTTTGCTTTATAAAACTATATTTTCTTTCCGCGGCTTACCTACTTTCTTCGTGGATTGTGAATATTTATTTTGGTTCTCTATTTTATTTGAAAGTTTTCTTGATATTTGACATGTCTTTTGTGAGATTTGGGCTTATTGTATTTCGCAATATAAAAGATTTCATTTTCAGCACTGAACGAAAATTTCTTCGAATATAGTAGTACCTGTTGTTCTAACATAATATATCATTTTTTCTATAAAATTCAGACAAGAAACGAAAGACACCTTTTAATTTGCCAA
The DNA here is from genome assembly GCA_018230265.1 of Delias oraia. Taxonomy (NCBI): domain Eukaryota; kingdom Metazoa; phylum Arthropoda; class Insecta; order Lepidoptera; family Pieridae; genus Delias; species Delias oraia. Next base: position 9,106 of record DWCF01002626.1, on the reverse strand, counting down.
ACTAAAGCAAATCCTTCACAATAATCCGGTAAAGTTGAAACATTAATCATTTTTCAGTGTCTATAGCGCAGATGTTTATAATCTTCGATTAATAGCCCTCTATCACCCTTCGAATCCCGAGACTTAGACGATGAGCAGGTGCTTAAGTTGTCATTCCGCGCATCGGCCACAACCAACTAATCCACCTAATGCCTCGGATATTACTATTTACGCTCGAACTTTATAATAATTGCCAACCAGAACATTTTTTTATGGTATATCGGACAACGGAGCAGGTCGGTCTCTTATATGGTAAGAGAACACCACCGCCCATGAACAATTGCGCTACAGTCCGAGCATTGGTCTTGTTGCCGGCTTTTTACGTCACTAAAGGCACTTTTAAGGGCCTCCGATACCCTCACTCACAGCGAAACACAGTACAAATACCGTTTCACGCTGAGTATTCTGTGAGTTTGCATATCGACGTTTCACTTTTTCAACTCATAACAGTGTGTGATATGTAAATCAATGTAAAAGGCCTATGAAAAACTTAACAGTTTTGAACTTCATGTAGCACTCTTAGGGAATTAGTTATAAAACATTTTTTTGTAAAAACATGTTTCGAGATTCTAAAAATGGATTTCATGTTTATGGTTAAGAAACTTAAATATTAAGAATGTGTATTTTTGATTTCCATTAGATTTACACGCTAATAACATTGTAATAGGAGTACAAATTGCCTGTCACGCCGACACACAGCGTAGACAGCGGCTAACCGCTACTAGCCAGTTAGCGCGGCCCGTGCCCGGATTGAACCGGATAGAACCGGTGCTGGGCGATGAGATCGTTAACCTCAAAGAGCGAGTCTGCCTTGTAATTTAACATCACTATTGTGAATACGAGACGATTTAATAAAACTGGGAAATGGGTGGACGTAAGCTGCATATCAAACTATCTACAGAAAATAAAAATAAGAGTAATATGGTAAGTTAAATAAACATGGGGTCTTATTAAGGCTTCATTTTACATCCATGGGAGAGCCATGCTGAATCATATGCGGACGTCTGAAATGGTACCACGGGCTAACAGAATGCTCATCGTGAAACTTATGCTGTGTTTCGCTGAGTGAGTGAAGATATCGAAGGCCCTTAAAAATGCCGCTATGTGGTGTATAAAGCCAGCAACACAACCAATGTTCGGATTGTGGCGCGGTCCATGGGCGGCGGTATTCTCTTACCATATAGGTGACCGACCTGCTCCGTTGTTCGCTATACTATAAAAAAATTAATAAGATACATTAAGTCATTTTATATATATTATAGGTAAAATATATATAAATATGCCAAATGAAAACAAATTCTGAGTACTTCATAACCTCTATTAAAAAATAACATTTTGCGAAGTAACCACAACTAAAATATCGATGAAACTCATTTTAGGTCGTATAGTAAATTGACGGCGCTATTTCAGCATCCCTGAATTTTGCAATGTACCACTATCTTTATTAAAACAGTATTTTATACTCAAAATTCAAGAATTACATTTTTAATTTCATTGAAAACTATTTCTCAACAATCGCTCATGTAAGATTTATAAAAACATTGACTTAATTCTTTATTTGTTAGAGATATATAGATATATAGGTAAACTAAATAAAAATTAATATAGTCGTTTAATTAACATTATTTAATTCATCTATATTCAAAATATGAGCAATATATCAAAAATAAAACACATAAAACCTATGCGCTGTACTCAACTCAACCATATTTGACATTTGAATTTTCACCGTATTTCGTCAACCCTAGTCTCGGGCATTTCCTACACGGGTCCCCAATTTACCCTTTGCCAAGATTTTTACCCAACGTCAGTATAATTTCAGAATGCCTTCGGCTAACGTGGTTTACGTAGCTAGCAACGACCTATGGTTCCGATTTTGTAAACTGCATAACGAAATATAATATTATACTACCAATGGAACGATATTTCCATAGTGCCTAAAGCAACAAATTTTAATAGCGTGACTATTATAATTTGTTTCTAGCTAACATGTCCAAGCCATCAAAAAATGGTGCTCTTTACATACAAATTTCATCAGTAAGATAATATTATAACTAACATAAATTAATTATGAAACCTAGGATATTATAAACTCACAGAATAACAGCGTAAAACAGTACCTGTTTCGCAGTGTGAGTGAGTATATAGAAGGCCCGTGAAATTATACGGCTCAAACGGCGTAAAAACCGGCAACACATCGAGAGCGCGGACTTACTATAGAGGAGACCCGCCTGTTGCCCACTATACAATAAATAAATAAAAACAGATAATTATTTTTATCAATAAAAAGTTAGTCTAATAATTTAAACTATATTATATATATACTATTTTTATTGGACGTAAATTATTTACGGGACCTAATAGGAAATCGCCTGCAAGTAACCAACTGGAGTAAAGACAACAAGAAACTCGATCCTCAGCAGCCACTGGTTCGCATTAGAATAGTATTCGATCGATATCGATAACAGCTATTTCGGTGCATAACCGGCTGCAGACGCAATCAATGTCAGTTCTAATTGAGAATCACGCCGGCGCAGGCGACATTTTTAGTATTGACCAAAGAATAAATTTTAACTATGAAATCGGTTAAGCTGTGAAATTTAAACTGTCCGTGTATTGACGTTGATACGTCGCTAGTACGAATATTGCCTGAGGTTATAATGTCTGTTACAATACTGATTTGAATGTAGAACTGTCTCTTCCATATTAATAAAGGCTGCATATTTAGAATAGAATAAGCGAAGGATTCTTCAAAAATTACAATACCTTTGTATGAATGTCTATAGCTCCACTGAGAAAATTGAAATAGAAACCAAAACATTGCCTTTTAAAAAGATACACTACAAGAGTTCATGAGTTATTTTTTTAAATTTTAATATAAATTACAGAATTCTAAAAAATCCTGATAAAACAGTATCATAAATGTTCCTTTCAATCAAAATCACTTTTTAAGTAAAATCAACGCAAACATTTCGGAATTGTATCAAGTTTTAGGCACTTTATGAATATGAAATTGTAATGGAATCTGAAAATATATCGCACACAAAATCAAACACTGTGTAATTTATTCCTTATTCAATAGCTAATTTGACACAAAGTCATAATTTTTCATTTGTAAGTTACAAAATTGGTTAACTGTTGGAACAAAGGGCGGGAACGGAGTTGAGGAGTTGTTTTATTAACTTTCAACTTCGAACATTCGTAAAGTTGTCACATACAAAATGTTGAGTTATAATATATGCCTACGTCTAATAAGTAAGTAATTGTTTTGAATTGCGGATTTATGGCTTTCGCAACTTTCCGGTCTATTCGAATTACATTTTTTAATCATATGCACATTATAAAATAGATTTAAAATTCCTAACCGAACACCTTGAAGAATGCCTCAACCGTTGCTCAGAATTGTAATCGGAAGAAAAGATAGACTCTAAAAGTAGCTTAACCGTCTATAAAAACTTTTAGATTTTTTTCAATTATTTCAAAATTTGTTACAGCAAACTTGAACATTTTTTATAGCAAACTAAAAAAAACATTTTCTTTTAAAATTACGATAGCAGGCAAAACAATAAATACAACGTTGTTAAGTCCCCGTGTCCGGTAAGGCGAGCAATTTTTCAGGCTCTGTACAGCCGGGAGCATATTTATGGTTGAGGTAGGAAGGATGTAGATTACCATACGACTACCGTACCGAGTTTTGCCAACTGCCTTCCGCGGACCATTTTAGGAAAACCTGGCTCGCCACCAATTAAAAACGTTTATGTAGGGACCTAATGGTAATATCTAAAGGACAGATTTAGATTAATGCTCTCTACTCCGTATGTCGAATTATTATATATAGTATATGCACTTTCACCTATGGCAATTATTAAAAAACTCGAATGGTTTTTTTGAAAAATCTTTCAACAATACAACGATAAAACACAATAGAACATTATAATCTTGAATCCGATTAATAAGATTTGATACAAAACTCCATTTTATAATCAAGTTTGTATTCAATTTTATAGGCCATAATAAAGTTGGTAAAATAAAAATTATATTTTTTCAACACCAAAGCGAAACTCATTTGCGTTTTTACGAAGTCAATGAAAATGAGCAATAACTCTGTCTAGACTAAAATAATATAAATTAAAAGCAATAACCGTAATGATAGACTGTATTCATTTGCTTAATCAAATACAATCTGAATTCTTATCTACGATATAATAATGAAAATTGTTTCAGTCTATATAAGTTTCTATTAGGATACGTTTTCACATATCTAATAAATGTAAATATTTTAAAATAATGTACAAAAGATTATTTTATTTTAATGGAAAATTATGCATTCTTATCATTTTGCTGATACAGCTCACCTATAGGTAAATTGTAATCTTTTAACATTCGTTAATTAACCTAAATTTGCATACAATATATTAATTTTTGTGTGGTTTTAAAGTGTACCATGAAGCGAGAGGTATCAGGGTTCGAATTCTGGTCCGGACATTTATAGTTTATTCGGGCTCTGGTTGGGCTTGACAGAGGCTGGGCGGGTGTCTTAATAACGTCGCACCCGTGGGAGAGCCATGCTGAAGCACATGCTGACGCACTAATTCGGCCGGCTCGTCAGAAGTGATACCACGGGCTAGAACAACATGTAGCCATAAAAACTTGCCCAGCTCTAAATTGCAATATACTTAGGTGGGCCATCGCAGCAATAATTCGCAGACTTCAATTATCTGCACATAGTCATTAGTTGCCTACCAAGAAAGCTATTGAGACCTTTTCGGCCACAATAATCGATTATCTCAAATCTCAGCTAAATGTCACTATCGTTTCACAGGCTGGGGGATGCCAAACAATATACTTGCAAACAAATACCTACCTATTTCAAGACTAAACGATGGATAGACTTTGGAGACTTCTCTATTCAGGAAAACAAAGCAATTTTTCAATACCAAAATCATTTTTGTTGTTTTCTTTTCTCATAGTACTGTAATTCACCTAAAAAAACCATTACATTCGTCTGTAAATTGTAATATAGATACTAAAAGCTTTTTTAGCTAGCGACTGACTTCGGCGGGAGGCGTTCGCATCTCTTTTACGATGAGATAAATGCTGGTGTATTTTAATTATTTTTTCATACAAACATAATTAATTTATAGATTTTAATGTTTAGCTTTCGAAAGTAGGTAGGTGAATTGTTTGTATCTACTGTTTCCGAGAACAACGTTTCAGTGAAGACAAAAAAGCTAACTAGTGCCCTTTTCAAAAGAACATTAGATATAGGTTGAGAAATTAAAAATAATCATCTTTTCATATCAGTACAAAATACAAAATATACATATAATAATATACCATACGGCCACGGGACAAATTCTTTATAGCAAAAGTAAGTTGTCAAGGTCACGAGGACCCTCATAACTTGAGCTGACATGTATCAGAAGGGTCCCATTTAACTCCCGCCCCGATGTTTACACAGACTGGGGTACTTACCGAATGACACATAAAACTATTGAAATATGACTACTAGATAGACCTCTGGGAGCCTATTATGTGATGAGCAAATAACTCGACACCGATATTTTAAATTTCGAATTAAAATTCAAAGGGTCACTATTTAATGCTTGAAAATGTCACGAAACAAGCAACCGTAATATTTTTACATTTCACTCAAACATCGACTTGAAACGAATCTACTTTTAGTTGTGATAGATAACTGAATTCACAAATTAAAGTAATCTATAACTTCTATATGTAACTTTTATTATTCGAGCGCGTCGTAGCTTAATGGTTTTAAAAGTGAAGCGATATCAGGTTTGAATCCGGGTCCAGACATTTATCATTTAATTTTTGAATGTATTCGTTCTCTGGCAGGGCTTGACACGGCCGGACGAGTGTCTTAATACTGTCGCACTAGTGGGAGAGCCATGCTGAAGCATAAGCTGACGCACTAATTGGGCCGGCTCATCTGAAGTGATACCACAGGCTCACAGAATAATCAAATACTCAACTTGAAACAGTACTTTTACTGTGTTTCGCAGAGTGAGTGAGGATATCGGTGACTGCCGCAAATTGCCGGCAACACAAATAATGCGCGGATTGTGGCGAGGTTGTTCATGGATGGCGGTGTTTTCTCACGATATAGAAGACTCACCTTCTCCGTGAACCGCTATAGAATAAAAAAACAAACAAAAAAAACTCCTAAGAAAAAATTAGGTCATTTTTAATTTTTAAAGAGACTCTTATACTGTAAACCAATGCAACAATTAAGCATATAAAATAATGCACCATCACGTAAACCTATAGCAATGTATGGAGTCTTAAATGGCTAATAGTAGTTAGTTTGGCGGAGTAGTCACCTGGGACGTACAAATTGCCGTAAATTGTGACAACACTTTATTCGTATACAAATTAAGTTAAAATAAAAGGGAAACGTATTTACCACGATTGCTTCCTTCGTTTTTTCTAAAGTATATTTTGAAAGTACATAGTCTAAAGAAGGATAAGCTGATCCGTTTCACTCAATAATCTTTTTTTTTATTATTAGGATAGAAGAAGGCGGCTCTTTTGTTCACAGACAAATATGTCATCTTACCGTCCCGTTTGGTGACCTCATAGCTCCGATCGCTTGCGTGCAATTAATACTTCTTATGCGTGTCTGTATAGTTTACTTTTTATGGTATAACAGAGCAGGTGGGTGTCTTATATTGTACCACACTGCGCGCTTTGGTTGTGTTGCCGAATTTTTACGCAGCTTAAGCAGCATTTTAAAGACCTTCCGATATCTTTACTCACTCACCGTATCATAGTAGATGTAGTTAGTTGACTCTATAAATATAATAATTGTCGGCAAGCCCGCGAGCTCGCCACCCCTTTACGTTAAGCTGTAGAGGCGGCTCTTTCTAATAGCACGTAGCCATTATTTTAAAAAATAATCCGTTAATATAGTATATTAGTAGTTAGTAGTCCTGTGTTTATATAGGTTTATAAAAATACGCCTTCCGGCACTTATGTAATATTATAGAATTATTTTTTTTATATGTCTTAAGAAAAATTCATTTTATAACGCCAGTGACTCAATTGCATTTAAAAGACCAAGTCTGAGTAAAACCTTCGTAATCCAATTTTCAGTAATCACTCTTCGTTCATTTTAAATAGTTAAAATTACCGTAATTGTAGGAAAAATGGTAATTTAGGGCGTATATATAGAAACAGGCGTCAACGAAACATCGAAACGAATATTTCCTATTTGTAAACAAAATAAATTAAATACGAATGTTTTAGTTGCAGGTCCAAGACATTTTCGATAGAGTTCGGGTGTTACAAACAGAACTGTCGCTTTGAACTCAAACTTTCTCGCGACTATTTTAAGATTTATAAGTGGGAAATCGGCGCAACAAAAACTTTGATAATAACGTGGACAGGACTAAAGTGCGAATCCGCCGTACTTAAAGGTTTAACGGGAAACATTGCAAATAATTTGAATGTGTTCCTATCTAAATCAATTAATAAAACGAAATGATTTTTCTCCCTTTCAGTTTCTTACTTACTTCTAGTACCAACAAAAAGATTTTAATTAACGTTATTGTCTATACATCACGCCATAATATAGATTTTAAGCCTGGACATACTAACAATTTACGAACTATGAACCTCTACATTTATATACTGAATTCTACTATAGTAATCAGTATAAAGAAAATAGAAACTCTTTTAAGGTGTGTGTTTTTTATAGTGTAGCGGAGAACGGAGCAGGTGGGTCTCCTAGATGGTAAGAGAACACCGCCGCCCATGCACAACCACGCCACAGTCCGCGCATTGGTTGTGTTGCCGACTTTTTTACGCAGCTTAAGTGGCACTTTTAAGGCCCTCCGATATCCTCACTCACTCTGCGAAATTTTCGTGAATAGGGATGTTAGTCTTTGTTAATGTATGTGGCAAAACAATGTTTGCCTGGGTGAACAAATGGTTTATATTTCTATCATATTATAGCTTTTAATATAATCTAAGCCAAAAGCAGGCCTAGTTATCGCCGATATAATAAACCTCACCGGGCGAGAAGGCGTAAACCACAATATATTGCGGAGACGAGCAACAGCTCCCTGAATCTGCCGTGAAATTACTGTCTTGCCACGTTCATAAATCGCACTTATGCATTCACATAAATGTATAAACACGGCGACCGCATTGCACCATATGCAATGCAATCCGTCTACAATGTTATCTGATCCTTAAGAATTAAAATCTTAGGAAAAGCGATATAGTCTCGATGACATACAATCTTCATAAAAATAGGAAATTTATTAATTACACGTGAATTACCCCGTGGGAGAGCTATGCTGAAGCATATGCTGACGCACAAATTGGGCCGGCTCGTCCGAAATGATACCACGGACTCACAGAATACTCAGCGTGAAACGGTACTTGTACTGAGTTTTGCAGAGTGAGTGAGGATATCAGTGGCTCTTAAAAATTGCCGCTAAAGCGGCATAAAAAGCCGATAACATAACCAATTCGGGAGTGTGGCGTGGTTGTTCATGAGCGGCGGCTCCTACTATATAGGAGACCCACCTGTGCCGCTGTCCGCTATAGAATAAAAAAAACTAAAATCGATGATAGACCTCTACTGAAAATGATGTAACAATAACTACTTGACCAAGTATAGAAGTTCGATTGTCGTTTCTAGTATAACAAGGTTTGGCAAATGATTGGCTAATGAGAGTCGAGACGAGACGGTGGCACGGCGAAGGAATGCACAATGAGGAAGTAATTTGCTATCAAGACCTTCCATTGTGCTTCTACTTCACTGCAGATAAACTTCACGATACGAACTGAACGCTGGCAATGTAGGCCACGAAACCGTAACTATTTTTGCTTATTTTTTTTAGAAATTTATATTATCTAATAAGCTAAACAGCAACTGGTGGTCGATAAACATTCCATTCATCATCATCATTTCAGCCATAGGACGTCCACTGGGTATATATACGGATGATTGTAAAAAGTTAAAAAATATGTAAATAAAATTGCGTAGAGATGTTGTTCCCTCTGGATTTTCTATTGCATTTATATCGGATGTCCTAAG